>VMDO01009835.1:0-74891 GCA_007922755.1 Pedetes capensis
AAATGGACTAGAAATCGCATGTAATTGTTCTAACAAGATAGAAACAAAGACCACTACAGGAAAAGTTTCTATCTTAAACAGAAATGGAACCCAAGGACATATAGAAAAAATACTATATAGTAAAAGATAGAGAAGACTTGGATGGGAAACTTAGATGGGAAGGGGGGAGGGGGGAAACATAGAGGAGGGTAAGGGGTAATCTATATGAATAATGCTTATCAAATTGCATATATGAAAGTTGTCACAATGAAAAGCATGTCAAAATGAATCACATTATGATGTACATTAAAAATTTCTAATAAAAAAAAGAAAACGCTAATTAGGTTCTGAAATCACCTGTGTAACATCCCTCAGCAAAGCTCCATTTTAAAGAGAAATAAAGTGAATGTAGAGTTAAAAAAAAAAAAGAATTATGGTGCTGGAGACAAATATTGACTATACCATGGATAGCCAAAAGAACCAATGGAGCTGTCCTAGGAAAAATGCAACCAGAGTGCTCCTTGGAAGCAAAGATGGTTAGACTACGTCTTACGAATTTTGGACATGTTGTCAGGAGAGACCAATCTCTGCAGAAGGACATCATGTTTGGGAGAATGGGAAGTCAACAAAAAAAATACCTTCAACTAGATGGATTGACGCAGTGACTACACCAATGGGCTTAAACACAAGAAAGATCCTGTGCATGGCAGTGTCAGGGAGTGTTTCTTTTTGTTATACATAGGGTCGCTGTGAGTCTGCCGACTCAACCGCTCCTCACAACCACCAACACCAACACCACCACTACCCAGGCTAAAAGGCATTCAAGAAACGACTGGTGAAGAGTTGTCTCCTCAAAGTAAAGTCTACCTTAAAGACGGAAAAGGAGTAAAGCCCCTGAGACCTCCCTTGATGGATGTGGTACGACTCAAAATGAGAAGAAACAGGGACTATAACGATGGGTTCAAACATAAAAAGATCATGAGCACGGCACAGTGTTGGGGAGTACTTCGTTCCGCTGTACTTTAGAGTCGCTATTACTCAGACCCGACCTAGCGGCACCAAACAAGCAAACAGCGATTGAAGGCACTGACAGCATCGGGACTGATTTTGAAGTCTTCCCACGCACAAGAGAGTTTTGAGGCGTCTCCATTGGCCGGGGCTCGGGAGGCCCCGCCCCCAGACGTGAGCGCGCCTCCGCCCGCCGGCCCCCGCCCCCGCCGGAGGGGCGTGGCCTGAGCCCTGCTTCGGATCTGCTCGGGGGCAGTCTAGAACCCGCGCGCGCTCTCTGCCGGAGGTCGTGGAGTAGGAGACCCGCTTCGTGTCCATCACCCATGGCCGCCGCGCTGCTCGCTCGGTCCTGTGGCCAGTTCCGCGGAAGTGAGTACGCTCGGGGTGAGCGCCGTGGGGCCGCAGTGGGGGCCAGCTGAGCAAACGTAGGCCTCGGGTTGGGTCCTGCGCTAGCCGAGGGCGGGCGGCACCCCTTCTGGGAGCGCGAGCGGCCTTTGCCCCAGTTCCGCTGCCATCCCCCGCCTGCCTAGCTCTTCAGGGATCCTGGGATCCCTGACCCTGCCTGGACTGCCACCTCTGTAGCCCACACCCGTACCCCTTATCTCACCCGCAGCCGAGGTTCTGGTGCTCTCTTCCTCCAGAGCCTGGCCTGGCATTAAACTGCAACTCAGATTTGTGACCTTGGACAAGACGCTCAGCCCTTCCTGGCCTCAGTTGGCCCAAGTCAAGAATGGTCACAATGACCTATTACTGTGCTCAGAGGGTTGTTGGAAGGATTAAATCATTGTTGTTGTTGTTGTTGTTAGGTGCCATCGAGTCGGTATCCGACTCATAGCGACCCTCATAGGGTTTTCAATGGCTGAGTGCTTCGGGATTGCCTTGGGAGTGGATTGCCTGGCCCTTCTCCCATTTTTGCAGTGCTGGGAATTGAACTCGGGGCCTCAGAGACTGCAGCGCAGCGCTCTACCCACCGAGCTAAATCCCAAGGATTAAATCATAGGGTATGTAAAATAGTAACAGTGCCTGGCATGTAACAGGTGCTCTGTAAAGGCCATGTGGATTATTTAATACAGTACTTTCCCCATTTTATCGTTTGTCTCCAGCTGTAGGAGTAGTGCTTCTTTTGGTTGATTCAGATTCACTCACCTTGAGCGTTAACAGTCGGGAGAAAGGGCTAAGTGCTACCCTTGTTGTTGTTAGGTGCCCTCGAGTCCAGTCATGTCCAACTCATAGAGACCCTTATAGGGTTTTCAATAGCTGATTGTTTTGGAATTGCCTTGGGAGTGGATTGCCACGTCCTTCTCCCATTTTTGCTGTGCTGGGAATCGAGCTTGGGCCCTTAGAGACTGCAGAGTGATGCTCTACCAACTGAGCTAAATCCCAGCCCCTAGTGCTACACTTAGTATTTCTTTACTCCTTCCACTCCCAGGAACTGAGTGCTAGTCTCCACATTTTGTAGAAACAGATTCAGTGAAGTTAAAACCCTTGTTTAGGGTTATAGCGCGATGGTGTTATAATGGGTGTTACACTGAGGACTGAATGAACTAGTGTCAGCAGAGTGTTTAGGAAGGATTCAGTTAGCCTGTGATTTTCAACAGCAGCACTATTGGCATCTGGGTCAATTATTATTATTTCTTCTTTTTTTTTTTGCGGTACTGGGAGTTGAACCCAGGGCCTCACCCTTGCATGCTCTGCAAATGCTGGACCACTGAGCTGACTCCCCAGCCCTTTTTTTTTTTTTTTTACTTTTTGAGACAGGGTCTCGCTAAATTACACACTCTGGTCTCAAACTTGCAATCCTCCCGCCTCCGCCTCCCGAGCTGCTGGGATTACAGGCGTACACCACCACGCCTGGCGTTATTTCTTTTTTTGAGACAAGGTCTCATTATATTGCCTAGGCTGGGCTGGAACTCCTGGGCTCCACCGATCCTCCTGTCTCAGCCTCCTGAGTGACTGGGACTACAGGCATGGGGCACTGGTGTGAGCTGATGATTCTTTGTTATAGGGCTGTCCTGTGCATGAAGGAATATTTAGGAGTGTCCCTGGCCTCTATCCAGTGGATGCCAATAGCACTCCTCCTTTTAGTTTTGACAACCATAAATATCTCCTGACATTGCCAGATATCCCTCAGAAGGGCAAAATCATCCCTGGCAGAGAAACTCAAGTTAGTGGATCCTGATTATTATTATTATTATTATCCCAAATCTCTTGAGTTCTCCTTCCACTGACACCTGCCTTCCTGCTGGCAGCTCTCGGTCCTCGGGACTGGCGGAGGCTACACACTGTATACCAGTCTGTGGAACTTCCCGAGACACACCAAATGTTGCGGCAGACCTGCCGGGACTTTGCTGAGAAGGAGCTGGTTCCCATCGCAACCCAACTGGACAAGGAGCATCTCTTCCCGGCAGCTCAGGTGAGAGCACCAACTGCAGCAGCCCATGATGGCCAACTGCCCTTGGATGAGTGGTGACTGTGGATTAGTGTGACAGTAACAACCAGAAGCACTGAGACCCCAATCAAGGGACCCCAAAGCAGGGACTTGGACTCTGAAAGTGCTTTGTAGATTTCCTTTTTTCCACCATGAGACCTTTAGCTAGGATTTTACTTCCAGAACAATAACAACAAGTGGTGGGTAGTCGATATGCTTACTACGTGCCAGGCATTAAGCTAATGGTAACAGTGATTGCCTATAGGATGTTTGCCATGTGCTATGCACTGTTCTAAGCAGATGGGCTTTGTTTTTTTGAGACAAGGTCTCACTATATAGTCATGGCTGGCCTCGAACTCAAGATCCTCCTGCCTCATCCTCCCAAGTACTGGGATTACAGGTGTATAACCACCACACTTGGCTTATTTGTTTTTTACAACAGTCCTGTGAAGCGAAGGTACCATTATTACATCCCCCATTGTACAGCTGTTGAAACTTAAATTTATAAGCTGGTTGAATAACATACTCAAGATCATGGAACTAATCAGCTGCACAAGGGCTTAAACCTAGGTTTGTTTTCTCCAAAACTCTAAGATCTCCAGCAATACAGTCCCTCCTGTATTCTTCCACGTATATTCATTCTATCTACAGTGATGCGTTTAAGCTCTTACTGATACATCTCCTCATCTAGCAAGAGGTCTGGCATACAGTAGGAACACTCAATAGATAGCTTGTTAAATTAAAGGTTTATGAAAGGCCAAACCTTTCTGGCCTTTTCTCCTTGCCTGTGTTTCAGTCCATAAAATGTAGGAATTATCCTTATGTACATGTCCTGCAGGTTCTGAGGCCACTCTTCCTGCTTAATGAATATTATATCTTCAGTTTATTGGGCATTGGGTCTGTACTGTGGGAAGAACCCAGGAGCTCAGAGCTGAGTAGCATTCTGGGTACCAAAATCAATTGGGCAACTTGTATGTATTACACATGTATTACTTTATTTAATCTGAAAGAAACCCCTACTTAATCTAATTTCTGATCTAATCTCTATTTAATCTATTCTCTAATCTAAAATGATTGTAAGGATCAAGCAAGATAATGTATATGAAATGCTTGGTATCTGAACTTAAACAATGGTGCTAGTAATACTATAGTTGTCCTTTCCTGTCCTGTCCTGTCCTTTCTTTTCCTTCCCTTTTCTTTCCTTTTTGGCAGTACTTGACAGTTGAACTCAGGGCCTCGAATATACTTTGCAAGTGTGGCACCACTGGGCTGCACCCCCAATCCTTTTTTTATTTTTTTCTTTTGAGGCAGGGTAATGCTATGGTGCACAGGCTGCCTCTGGCCTCAAACTCGAGATCCTCCTGCTTTTGCCTCCTGAGTTGTTGTGACTATAGGTGTGTGCTACTGCGCCCAGCTCTGATTTATTTTTCTTATATTGTATTCCCTCAAATTATTGTCTTATTTATTATTTGTTTACTTATTTATTTTTGAGGCAGCCTCATAATCAAGCCCCAGGCTGACTTCAAATCCAGAATCCTCCTGCCTCAACCTTCTGAGTGCTGGGATTACAGGTGTGCACCACCATGCTCAACCTAAGTCTAACTTTTTTCACTCAGCACTCAGCGTTGTGTTTGTAAGGTTTATCTATGTTACCAACCAGTGGTCACTAGGTTACTTTTTTGGGGGCAGGGGATTTGGAGATCCCACTCTGGCCATTGTGTATGCTTGGCTTGTGCTCTACCACTGAACCACACCCCTAGCCCTTAGTGTTTTTGAGACCAGGTCTTCCTATGTGGCTCAAGCTGGCTTTGAACTCACGATTCTCCTACCTCAACCTCTGAGTACTGGGATTATAGGAAATGTACCACCATGCCTGGCTTTACTCTCTCTGTCTTTTTTTTTTTTTCCAGCACTGGCTAGGGAGTTGGTCCTAGGGCCTTGCACATAATAGGCAATGCTCTACCACTAAGTTGTACTCCCAGCCCTTTTTAAAAATTTTCTTATTTTGAGACAGGGTTTTGCTAAGCTGTGCAGGCTGCCTCTGGCCTGGAATTTGAGATCTTCCAACCTCATCCTCCCAAGTCACTGGGATTACAGGTGTTGGCCACAGTGCCCAACTCTTTTTTTTTTTTTTTCCCCATAGCAAAGATGATTTATTATACTTCATGGGGGAAATGTAAGAATGATACTATTCCATAGCAAAACTATTAGTTTTATTTTAGATTTCCTGAAGAAAAATGTATTAGAAATATACATTTAATAAAGCACTGTTTTTAATAACTACCTGCACTAAATTCTGCTGGGCTAGGATTTAGCTCAGTTGGTAGAGCGCCGCTCTGCAGTCTCTGAGGTCCTAGGTTTGATTCCCCGCACTGCAAAAATGGTGAAAGGATGTGGCAATCCACTCCCAAGGCAATCCCAAAACAATCAACCATTGAAAATCCTATGAGGGTCACTATGAGTGGGACACAACTCAATGGCACCTAACAACAACAGTAGATTCTGGGATAGTTTTCTTTGGTGTTCTCAAATTAAGATTTTTCTAAAATGTGTCTGATTTTTCAGTTAAAATTCGTTGTTAAATTTAAAAATTTATAAAATGTGAGATGTGTGCTTAAAAATTAGTAATTAGCTGTCAGCCACCATTTTGGAAGTGATTTTAGCAAAGAAGTGTTTCATAAACCTCTTGAAACATATCTAAAGGCTTTATTGTCATTCATTTGATAAGCATCATCTTTCTAAAAATAAAAAATATTAGACATTCTAAAAATTAAAATGGTAAGCTGTTGCAAATGAGATATAAATATTTTTAAGTTAATAAATACTAAAGTGAAAAAAGTCCTTTCACAGAACTATAAAGGATACTTATTTCTTATAAAAAGAAATAAAGTTAAATTACTTAAAAACAACATAACAGTACTGAAAAAACAGATGTGCTTGAAAAATCCATAAATATTCCCCATACTTTTAGAAAATGTTTTAAAGAGCAATGTACAAATTCCCTTCTTTTAAAAACTGTTATACCCATCATAATTACTATAGTCATCATGTTTTACTATAAAAAATACTTACAAACCAATGTTAATTTAGAGAAAACAATTTTTAATCTTTAATTCTGGCATGATTAAAGAAAAATGGATTAATCTCCCTAACTGCAAGTAAAGCCAATTTGAGCTCTAATTTGAAGCTGAGTAATTATTTCTTGTAGCTATTTATTTATTTATTTATTTAGGTAGTGGCAGGTTGAAGCCTACCTAGCTCTTCTTTTTGGCAGCCATATATTCATGCCTGCAGCTATAGCAGTGTGTCATCCGATCCCATCAGATCTCGGACGCTAAGCAGAGTCGGGCCTTAGTACTTGGGAGGCCGCCTGGGAACACCAGATATTGTAGGCTTGGGAGAAGGACCTGGCAACCCACTCCCAAAAATCAATCCACCATTGAAAACCCTATGACAAGCAGAGAGGCATTGACAATAGTGTTTCGCCTGTTGTACGTAGGGTCACTATGAGTCGGGCACCTAACAACAACAACAACAACAACATATATTCATTGTATGAAAATACCATTTTACCCATTCTACTGTTGGTAAATTTGGGGGTTGTTCCCAGTTTTTTGCCAAAGCTGATGGGAATGTTCTTATACGAGTCTGTTGGACTCAGACACTCAGTTTTGTTGGACATGCGCCCAGGGAAGGAATTGCTGGCCATTACCTTTGTGCTCTGCTGCTTGATTTATGGAGCAGGGGATATTGCAAGTTAAGCCCTCGAAATGGTGTCCCAGGTGGGGCTGGGAGGAGGAGGTCAGGGACAGCAGCCTCTCCCTTCTGGCCCATGGGGCTCATGGGTGTGGGAGGGCAGCTCAAGTGGGATGGCATCTATGTCTGTTTTGTTATTTACTGTGTGTTTCCCCACCTATGAGGGTGTAATCCTCTTTCTCTCCCATTGCAGATGGGGGATATGACGGCTTCAGATTGTAGAGCAGGAGGAAGAAGGCCCAGTCTTGGTCTTGCCACTCTGCCACCTGAGCTGAGTGCTTGTTTGGTGGCCCGTAGGATGTACCACTTACTCCTCAGTGTTGACTTCTCCTAGTTAAGGATTAAAGGCCTGCTTAGTTTTTGTTTTTATCTTAGTCACTGTATGGGGCTAAACTCCCAGTTACAGAAGGGACTCCAGGGGTAAAGTAGGCAGAGGATCTAGACCTACCCAGATAACAGGGCATGTTTGCCAAGTTCCAAATAAGACAGTGAGTGTTTCAAAATCATAATTGTAGGCCCTGGGGGTATTCCTCTGTGGTAGAGCACTTGCCTAGTGAATGAGGCCCTGGGTTCTGTCCCCAGCACTGGCCAAACAACAGCAGCAACAATAAAAGCCCCCAAATCATAATAGTAATAACACCAACAGCTCATGTTTGGCCAGGCGTGATAGCTCATGCCTCTAATCTCAGCACTCAGAGGCTGAGGCAGGAGGATTGTGAGTTCAAGGCTAGCTTGGGCCACATAGCAAGACCTGGCTCAAAAAACCAAACCAAAACAACCCCCCCTCCCCGAAAAAAAAACAAAACCCTAACATTTGGAGGTTTTTTTTTGTTCCAGGGATATGTACATATATTTAGCTCATTTAATCTTCAAGACAATATGATGGAAGACTTGCTCAATTATCTCATTCTTAGTTGAGGAAACTGAAGCCGAAAGTGAAGTTTCTTGGTAATTGAGAAGCTAGACAGACTTCTGCGCTACCTCTGCAAGGCCTATAACTTTAGCGATTTCTGATTATTTTCCTGGAGAATTTTTTTGTTGTTGTTCCCTCAAAAAAGCAGCAATACTTGGGGAGAAGGATTGCTAGGAGGGTGGGCCAAGAATTAGGAGGAAAGCTAGTGCAAGTTTCTGTTTATATGGCTGGTTTTGTAACTTCAATTGAACTTTAGTCTTTTTATTTCCAAACTAACAAATGAAAGACACACATAGGACTTTACAGTGCCATTTTGTTGTAAAGGGAAGCAGGAAACAGAATGGTGTGTCCAGCCAATTTCAGATATCTTTTTTTTTTTTTTTTTTTTTGCAGTACTTAGGGGCTGAACGGGGCCTTGCACATACTTTGCAAGCACATACTTTGCAAGCTGCACCTCTAGCCCATTTTTTTACTTTTTATTTTCAGATAAGGTCTCGCTAAATTACGCAGACTGCCTCTGACCTTGAACTTGCAATTCTCCTGCCTCTGCCTCCCAAGTTGCTGGGATTACAGCATGTACCACTGAGCCTTGCTGCTCAGGAAATTTTTATTGAGTAAATTTTCATTTTTTGTTAGTGAGTGCTGGGAATTGAACCCAGGGCCTCACACATCCTGGGCAAATGCTCCCTGACTGAGCTACATCCCCACGCTATTTTTACATTTTTTTATTTTGAGACAGGGTCTTGCTAAATTACGCAGGCTGCCTCTGGTCTCGAACTTGCGATCTTCATGCCCGCGTCTCTGGAGTCACAGGGATGACAGGCATGCACCACCACTCCTGGCCTTAAAATATATTTTGATTTTTAATTGACAAATAGTGATTATACATATATGGGGTACAGGGTGGTGTTTCAATACATATGTCTGAGGAATAATGATCAGCTCAGGGTAATTGGTGTATCTGTCGCCTCAGACACTCATCATTTGTGTTGGGAACATTCAGAGTTCTCTCTCCTAACCACTTTGAAATATCCCTTTATGTGTCATGTCATCAAGAATAGTTACCCTGTTGTGCTGTGTGTCCCATCTCACAGTTGTTTCAGAGAGTTACTTTCCTGAGGGCAGGGACTGGGTCTTGTTTTTCGTGGTGCCTTCCTGTCTGGCATGACATGGTGACACTGTATGCAGTGAGTGCTTGGCTGTTAGCAGCGGCCTATGGAGTTTTGGTGAAGGGGACCAGGTCAGGTACCATGTAGATAATCACCTGGTCTTAGTGTCCTTGTCGCCCCAACAGGTCATCCACTTGCTTAGCACTTGTGGGGTCTCAGCTCAGTGCCACCCAGCCAACAAGTTTCTTCTCCCCTTGTGTTATGTAGAGGAGACCCAGAGACAGGGAAGGCCCAGCCCAAGTCCAGAGCTTTATGAGAGAGTTTCCCATGGGAACCAATTGTATTAGTCAGCTGTGGTTGCTGTAGCAGAAAAACCCAACCCAAACAAACTTACAGGAGAAGAGGGTTATTGGGACCTCACAGTTACAGAATCAGTCCATAATGGCAGCAGGGGAGGCAAGAGGGACTATGGTTGATGACCTCATGGCATGGTGGACCAGGAACAGAGAGATACCAGGGCTGTGGGTCTGGAGTAAAATCCTCCAAAGGCCCACCCTCAGGGGGCTACTTCCTCCAAAGGCTCACCTCCCAAAGTTCCACAACCTTCCAGGACAGTGTCACCAGCTGGGGACCAAACAACATGACCTTTGGGGGACAATTTAGTTCTAAACCGTAACAGGAACATTAAAGACAGAATCACACAAGTAGTTTCACAGAGCAACACAGGTTGTTACAGAAGTGCAGCAGATGGGCAGGTGCCCTGTTCTCCTTGTGTCATTGCCACCTAGTGATCACAGATGCCCTTCCCTGACTCCTCTGCCTGAGCCAGGAGCAGGCTCAGTGCTTTCTCTGTGTTGTCTCAGTTAATCCTCAGAACAGGCCTATGAGGGGGAGGGGAGAGGTAAAACTTTCACAGTCACCGAAATAATGTTAATTATAGAAAAAGAAGAAAATATTGGCAGACATTCTTCCGGGTTTACTTCTCTTAAACCAAAGTAGTATGAGAACGGTTGGCCCTCTGCATTTGTGTATTCTGCACACCAAGGCCAAAGATGGCAGGCCCCAAAGAGGTGATGCTTGAGCTGAGATCAGAAGGAAAGGAGGAAGAGAAAATAACTAGCTGACATAGGAAACAGTATGTGTAAAGCTCCTGTGGTGGGGAGGGGAGGGTGTGCACTTAGGAGTCAGTGTGGCACAAGGCTGTCTTGCTCCTGGCCTCTGAGTCCCCTGAAAGCTTTCTGTGCCCCCTTCCTGCTCACTGGTGTGACTGTGGATGGAAAGGTGAGTGCACACAGAGTGCAGGGACAGGCCAAGCGGAGAGAATGGTGCTCACGCAGAGTCCTGGCTCCAGTGTGTGTGCGTGCTGGCTTGGGTGGGAGGGGCTGGGGCTGGGGAAGGTGGGCCCTGGCTCCCAGCAGCTGCCCTCACCGTGACCTCCTGCCCTGGGGCCAGGTGAAGAAGATGGGCGAGCTGGGACTACTGGCCATGGACGTGCCCGAGGAGCTCCGTGGTGCAGGCCTCGACTACCTGGCCTACTCCATCGCCATGGAGGAGATCAGCCGCGGCTGCGCTTCCACTGGCGTCATCATGAGCGTCAACAATGTGAGCCTTCCTGGGCCCTGGGCCACATGGGGGATAGGGGGACACGACCCTGGCTGTGTGTCCCCACAGCTGAGCACAGCCAGCTGGGGTCTCTGGAGTTGTCTCTGGACCTGGTCTTGTGGTCAGGTCCCTAGAGAGAGCAGGCCTCAGCCTGGGGTGGCCTCCAGCAGCTCCGCCCTGTCCCCCCCAGTCTCTCTACCTGGGGCCAATCCTGAAGTTCGGCTCCCCGGAGCAGAAGCAGAAGTGGATCACCCCTTTCACCAGTGGTGACAAAATTGGCTGCTTTGCCCTCAGTGAACCAGGTAGCGTGTGGGGCGGGGCTTGGCCCCTGTCCCTGATTCCCTGGGGTCAGGTGCCCCCAGTGGGGGGCCTGGCCAGGGACCCTTGAGCTGGAGGAGGGCCCCCGAAGTGGACTGGCCCAGATGGGACCGCTGCAGCCCCCTGGGGTGCAGGAAGCTTGGCTCTGGGCTCCTTTCTGCGTGAAGATGCCCTGCTCCTGCCCCGACCCCAGGGTTCTCATGGACGAGTCTTTGAAGCTTTGGGGAGCTTTGCTGCGGGGAGCTGTCTCCCTGGGAGCCACGTCCCCGATGCCGGGGCCCACAAGTTGCCAGGCCTTCCTGGTCCTTCCTGGTCGCCTGCCAGGGGGGGCTGAGGCTGGGTTCTCTGTGCGTTGGGGCCCACTGGGTGCTGAGACTGTGTGCGGGGCAGGGAACGGCAGCGATGCCGGGGCTGCTTCCACCATGGCCCGGTTAGAGAGAGACTCGTGGGTCCTGAATGGCACCAAGGCCTGGATCACCAACGCCTGGGAGGCCTCCGCCGCTGTGGTCTTTGCCAGCACCGACAGGTCCCTGCAGAACAAGGTGGGCCGCCAGGGAGGCTCCCAGCTGCTTGAGCTTGGGATGATAAGGGGCCCCTCCCAGAATCTGCAGCCTCATCTCAAGTCGGTAGAGGGAGCCCAGGCTGGAGGAGGACCCTGGAACGGGCGTCTGGTGTGCTAGTGGCAGAGGGGGGCTGGGGCAATCGGCGGCCCAGGCAGCCTCTGAGGAAGGCACTCTGCCTCCAGGGCATCAGTGCCTTCCTAGTTCCCATGCCAACGCCCGGGCTCACACTGGGGAAGAAGGAAGACAAGCTGGGCATCCGAGCCTCATCCACGGCCAACCTCATCTTTGAGGACTGTCGCATCCCCAAAGAGAACCTGCTGGGGGAACCGGGGATGGGCTTCAAAATAGCCATGGTGAGCCCAGCTGGGGGGCAGCAGCGGGGGCCAGGCCCTGGGGCCCAGCTTGCAGCTACTGACTAGGCCATCCCCACAGCAAACCCTGGACATGGGCCGCATTGGCATCGCCTCCCAGGCCCTGGGCATCGCCCAGGCTGCCCTTGATTGCGCTGTGAACTATGCTGAGAACCGGAACGCCTTTGGGGCGCCCCTTACCAAGCTCCAAAGCATCCAGGTACCTCGGTGGGGAGGAGGCCTGGACGCCCAGGAGGGCAGTTTGTCTGTTCACCTGCTCCCATATCCTCTGCTCCTCTTCTTGTCCTTGGAGGGAGGTGGGGCACTTGCTGACGGACAGGTGTGGCTGGTTGTTGCAGTTTAAGCTGGCAGACATGGCCCTGGCCCTGGAGGGTGCCCGGCTGCTGACCTGGCGCGCCGCCATGTTGAAGGACAATAAGAAGCCTTTCACCAAGGTGCTGGGGCTTCCTGGGGGGCTGAGGAAGGAGTCTGGGGGGGCGCCCCTGTGGGTTGAGGCAAGGGCCCCGGGATTTATTGCAGCAAGGCCAGGCTACCGCAGGCCTGCATCTGCTGAAGGGCCATGAGCTGGGGGTGGGGGAATCCCCTCTCGGTGAAGTTGCTGAGTCTGTCCTCCCTGCTGGTTAGGAGTCGGCCATGGCCAAGGTGGCTGCATCAGAGGCTGCGACCACCATCAGCCACCAGGTGATCAATGGTGTGGATGCGCCCCTGCCCCCGCTGCTCCTTTTGTGCGCCTGACCCTGCCCGTCTTCCCCGGATGGGTCTCCTGCCTTCTGAGCACCTACTTTCCACCCTTAGGCCATCCAGATCCTGGGCGGCATGGGCTACGTTACCGAGATGCCTGCCGAGCGGTACTACCGCGATGCCCGCATCACGGAGATCTACGAAGGCACCAGCGAGATCCAGAGGCTGGTGATCGCCGGGCACCTGCTCCGGAGCTACCGGAGCTGAGCCTGAGGCCTTCTGAGGGTCACAGCCAACCTGCCAGTGGCTGGCCTGTGGACTGTGGGAAAGCGTGGAGCCTCGTGACCATAACTTTGACTCCAGGGCGGGCATGGACCCACTGCCTCATGCCCTACAGTTTTGTTTCCCACCTTTGGCCACCCCTCGGACTGCGTGGGGGTGGATCTCAGGGAAAGGACAGGCCCAGGCTGTGACCAGCGACTCACGACCGGCCTGTCTTCAGCTCTGCTGCCTCTTCACCCTACCACCTGTGCCTTGTTTCCTTCATCTGCTTGGCCATGGCTGTGAAGAGGGCTGCAGGACCCCCGCACTCAGTGTTTGCTGTGGTTCCTGCTGCTTGGCCCGACCTGGAGGGCCCAGCTCTCTCCCCAGGTCAGGGGTGCCTGGCAGGCAGAATGACCAGGCCACAGAAGCAGAAGTTGTGTGGGTCTGTGTGTCTGTCTCTGACCTGGGTCCTGATCTGAGTAAGGCTGGGGGCTGGGTCCTGGCGCATCCCTGAGAGCCAGTTGAGTGCACGTGTGTGGGCTGGTCACGTGGGGGAGCTGAGTGTAATAAAGCACCTGCCCCGACCCTTGCCTGCGTCCTCGCCTTCACTGAGTCTGTCCAACCTCTGTGAGTGTTGGGGGGCCACTGCCTGCAAGACTCCAGGGGCCTAAACAGGGCTGGCCTGGAGGTGGTCCCGTGTGCGTGGTGAGTGTCTGGCAGAGCTGCCAGGAGGGAGGCAGGCCAGGCAGTGACTCCGGGGCCTGCCAGGGGTTCTCTAGGTGGCATCCTCCAAGATGCAGGCAGGAGGGGGAGAGGCCCTGAGGCCCTGGTGGGCAGAAGCGTGGACTGCTAGGGCAGCACCCTTAGCATTTGAGCGCCCTGGAGCCAGCCAGTGAGAGGGCAATTTGCACCCGCCCCCAGCTGGTTTTGGGATGGGGAATCCCGAGCTTTTAACCGCTTTGGGCCAACGTTAGGAAGCAGCTGGCAGAGAAAACAGCAAAGAGTTCAGAGGAGGCTGGAGGTCCACTGGCTGGCAGCGCAACTTCCTGTTATTGCTGAGGTTTGGGGCGCGGGGGAGGCGGGAAGGAGCCGAGGACCTTCTGGAGCCATCACCGTCCAGGGGGTGTCGTCTCTGTGCGTGGAGGCTGTGGCAGGTGTAGTGGGGAGGCGCGGGCTGAGCCCCGCTGCCCAGGTGGACTCCCTCGGTGGGGACGGCCGGGCGTGCGGCCCACAGCTGGCGTCTTCCCCGCCAATGAGGCGCACCTGTGGCTCTTGGGAACCTCTTCCCTCTGCGCTCTCAGCAGCGGTCTGGGCAGCTTGCAGAACTTTAGGCATCTATGCCATTGTCTTGGCTCCTAGCTCACACCCTCTCTGCGTCCTCTGAATCTGCCCCTGTCCCCGCCCTGAACTCAGGCGCAGGCCAGAGGTGCAGACAGCAGACCATTTCATTGGGGTGTCTCCCAGAAGCTGCCAACCCTGCCTGGGGTCATGGCCCTATGTGAGGGACCTATGAGCCCAGGAGCAGTGGAGGGGCTCTCCAGGTGGGCCCAGGGGGACATTCCTCCAGGTGGTGGGGGAGGGGAGGGTGCGAGGCTCAGAGCAAAGCAAAGGGAGCCCTTGCTGAGCCTGGGTCCAGGCAGATACTGTGGCGTGGTGCCCCAGCTGGCTTGGTGTTCAGGTCTAGAGAGCCTCAGGTACACTTGCTCTACCTTCTGGGTGGCCAGTTTGAGCCCCGCTATACCTGGCAGGGAAAGGGCTGGGCGCAGTGGGACGACCCTGGCCGAGAGCCTGCATGGCTCAAGCCACAGGGCCAACTGGGTGTCTGCTTCTCCCAACCCCAGGGCCCGCTCACAGCCTGGGGGCAAAGGGCAGGCCTTGGCAGCCAAGTCCTGATCCATTTCCTAGATGAACTAACAGGCTGGGAGCCAAGATCCAGCCTGTGCAGTGGGGTGCTTCAGGAGGGTGATCCTGAGTCTGAAGGGTTTGGGGCCAGGCATTGCACTTGGTGGAGGTCACCTATCCCCTCCACTTTAGGACACTTCCTCAGACTGCCATTTGCCTTTCCTGATTTTGGCATTTTTGAACCATCCAGGCTGGCAGTTTTGTAGGTGGTCTCTCAATCTTGATTTGTCTGGTGATTTCTTCATGATTAGACTTCATTGTGTGTGTTGTTATAGTATGGTGGTAATAGTGATGACTCCTATTTCTCACATAGATTATTGGCATTTTATCTTTAATCTTCTGAGTTCTATCAATTATACTAGTCTTACAGATGAGTCATTCTAAAGAACCAGCTGTTGGCTTTATTGACATTCAGTATTATTTTTAAATTGTATTTGATAATTCTGCTTCCGTGTGTGTGTGTGTGTGTGTGTGTGTGTGTGTGTGTGTGTGTGTGCGCGCGCAGTACTGAGGATGGAACCCAGGGCCTCTCTACTCCCAGCCCTGTTTTTAAAAAGTTTTGAAACTGTATCTCATTATGTAACCCAGGTTGGCCTTGAACTCACAACCTTCCTGCCTCAGCTACCTGAGTGCTGAGACTATAGGCATCAGCCACTATGTCCAGCTTCTTCTCCATTATTGTGGATTTAATTTGCTTTTCTTTCTTTCTTCCTCCTTTTTATTTTCTTTCTTCCTTTCCCCTTCCTTCCTTCCTTTCTCTGTCTCGGTCTCTGTCTCTCTCTCTTTGCCTTTCCTTTCCTATTTGTAGTACTTGAGAGTTGAATGCAGAGCCTCATGCATGCCAGACATGTGCTAGCCCTGAAACCCACCCCCTTTGGTACTTTTCATTCTGAGTCAGGGCCTTGCTAAGTTACATAGGCTGCCTCTGGCCTCGTGCTCACTATCCTGCCTTAACCTCCCCAGTCACTGGGATGAGATTCATGCACCAAGATGCCCATAAAATTTGAATGTCCTATTTTCATTATCATGTGGTTTCCTGAGTTCTACTGTGCTTTCTCCTTTGACTTATCAGTTATTTAAAAGACATTTGATGAATATGGGTTTTCCTGAGGTGTTTTTTCATTACTGATAAAGTTTACCATTTTAACCATTTCAAGGTGTCCAATTCACTGACATCTAGGCCGTTTACAGTGATGTGTAGCCCTCAGCCGCTATGTAGTTTCCCCAAAGGAAACTTCACACAGGTTATTTTTACCTTACAAGGACAGTGGTCTCAGAACATTATTTAAATTCTTTTTAATTTGTTGAGATTTGTTCCAGGGTCCCAAGTTACTTTTTGTAAAAAATTGAACATTATTTCAGGGCTTTTTTTTCCACATTGATGTATGTAGCTTAGTTTATTTAATTTGATAGCTACATGGTGTCCCATCATACACATTTACTATATTCAGGTAGCTTCTGGTTTTTCACTGTGACAGCCATGGTACAGTGAACATTCTGGGATGTGTCTGTCTCCAGGTGAGAACGTTTGAGCACTGAAGTAGAAGTGAGCTCCTGAGCATCAAGCAATTTGTTTCTTCGGTGTTACCAGATATTGCCAAATGCCCTCCTCAGTGCTGGGGGCCCTCTGACAGTGCACAAGAGCATCCCTGAGGGTGCGTCTCCCCCATTCCTTATTCTCGTCAGATTTTACAATTTTTGTTCAATCTGATTGTGATTTTTACCTGCATTTCCCTGGTTGCTAGAGGACTTTTGCACATCTTTTCACGGATTTACTGGCCATTCTGCTTTCTGCTGGGAATTGCCATGCAGGTCCTTTGTTTCTTCAGAGGGCTGTCCATCCTTGCCAGACTGATTCCTAACTGTCCCATGTGTATATTCTAGATACTAACCATTTATATGGGGGCTGGGATTTAGCTCAGTTGGTAGAGCACTGCTCTGCAGTCTCTGAGGTCCCGGGTTCGATTCCCAGCACCACAAAAACGGGAGAAGGACGTGGCAACCCACTCCTGAGGCAATCCTGAAACAATCAGCCATTGAAAACCTTATAAGGGTCGCTATGAGTTGGACACAACTTGACAGCACCTAACAACAACAGCAATAACAACAACAATCATTTATATATGGGGGAAGGACTCGGCAGTCCCCTCCCAAGGCAATCCCAAAACAATCAGCCATTGAAAACTCTATGAAGGTCGCTACAAGTCGGACCTGACTCAATAACACCTAACAACAACAATCATTTATCACCTGCAGCCATACCACTGTGGTGTCTGATCCTGTCAGATCTCAGAAGCTAAACAGGATCGGGCCTAATTAGTGCTTGGATGGGAGACTGCCTAGGAATACCAGGTGCGGTAGGCTTGGGAGAAGGACCCGGCAACCCACTCCCAAAAAACAGCCATTGAAAACCCTATGATTAGCAGAGAAGCACTAATAGTGTTTCGCCTGTTGTACATAAAGTCACTATCAAGTGCATGCTTGTGATCTCAGATACTTGGGAGATGGAGGCAGGAGGATCATGAATCAGAGACCAGAAGCATGCTGTGTAACTTAATGAGATACTGTCTCAAAAATAAAGGAGCTGGGGGTGCAGCCCAGTGGTGAGCACTTGCCCAGCATGTGCAAGGCCCTGAGTTCAACCCTCTAGCCCTGGGAGAAAAAAAAAAGGTTGAAATTCAAAATGCACCATAAAATGTGAAATATGATATTAGGTTCACTATTTGGAACATTCTCTTCTTTCATGAATTTTGTTTTACAATGATGTGATCCCATGACTCTGTTTTCACTTAGCCATCTATTGTGGTTGCCTTCCAATCTTTCACTTCAATTTCATCCCAGTGTCCACTGGCCAGATTTGGGACAAAGATAGCAAAATAGTTCTTTAACCTGCGGTCAGAATCATGGGGACGGCTAAACCATTTTTAAGGGCCTCAAGGGTTCTGATTTGCATTCTGACAAGTTCTAAGATAAACTCAGGTAGGTAATGGATCATGACAATTAAAAACAAAACAAGCAAACAAAACCCACATATTGTTTGCAAGCCTGGGGGCCTCATTTTCTGGCACTATATTTGACAGTGTTTCTCTGCTAGGTCCTTCTCCCTAGTCTTAGTTGGGAAGCTTGGCTGAAACTGTCCACCATGGGTGGTCTTGCTGGTATCTGAGGTACTGGTGGCATAGCTTTCAGCATCATAGCAACATGCAAAGACCCCACAGCATGACAAGCTGACAGACATATGAGGGGAGTTCTCATTTAGTCCTTAATAAAACCATCTGGGGTGGATACCTCATTTTTTCCATTAAAAACAACAAGAAAATAAAAAGAAAAGACAGCAGCTGGGTGTAGTGTCCCACACCTGTAACCTCAGCACTGGGAAGCTGAGGCAAGAAGGATTGGGAGTTCAAGGCCAGCCTGGGCTACACAGGGACATGTCTGAAGAAAATAAAAATTGAGCTACAATCAGCAAGACTGACACATTTTAATTGTACAGCTTTTGTGGTTTTCTCCATATGACTGTACTTGAATAAGCATCACCCTGATTAGAACATACAACTTCTCCAGAACCCCTACAGGTCCCTTGTGCCTCCTGTCAGACCATGGTTCCCACCAAAGCCATCATTCTAATTACTTTCACCACAAATCAGCTTTGCCTACATTTGAACATCATGTACTATAAGGAACAGTGTGAACTCCTGTGGGTCTTTTTTCTCTTGACATTGTGTACTTCATTCATGTTACAAACTTAATGGTCACTAGTTCTTTTTTTTTTTCCCCTTCAGTAGTAGGGGTTGAACCCAGGCACTCATGCATGCTAGGCAAGCATTCAGCTACTGAGGGGCACTCCCAGCCCCTTTTAATTAATTAATTAATTAATTATGGTTTTTTTTTTTTTTTTTTTTTTTTGAGACAGGGTATCTGTGTAGCTCAGGCGGGCCTTGAACTTTTGTCAATCCTCCTGCCTCAGCCTCCTGAGTGCTGGGGTTATAGGAGTGTGCAGGACTTATTTTGTTCTTGGCTTCAGAGGTTTTGATCCATCATGATGGGTTGGGGTGGGACATAATGGAGCAGAGCACCTCACACCATGGTCCCAGGTGCATAGGGGAACAGAGGGGGCCAGAATAAGATACAGCCTCAAGAACACACCCCCTGTGACCTACTTCCTTCAACTAGGCCCCACCACCGACCTCTGACCACCTCCCAACAATGCCATCATATTATGAATCCATAAAAGGGTTAATCCATTCATTACATCAGAGCCCTCAGGATCATTTCTAGAGACGCCACCACAGATACACTGAGAGGTGTGCCTCACCAGTCCTCCTAGGTGATTCTAAATCCAGTCATCAATGAAGATTAACCATCACAGATGTGACATATGACCCCTGCTACTCCATGTTGGCCAGAAGTGGGTTATCAGTCAATTAAAATTTTTTTGTGTGTGGTACTGGGGGTTGAACCCAGGGCCTGTGCTTGCATGCTTTGCAAGTGCTGGACCACTAAGCTGCATTCCCAGCCCATTTTTTACTTTTTGAGACAGGGGCTCACTAATTATGCACACTGCCTCTGGTCTCAAACTTGCAATCCTTCTGCCTTGGCCTCTCGAGTCACTGGGATTACAGGTGTATGCCACCACACCTGGCCAGTTGATTAATGTAGTTATTGATATGGTTGGATTTAGGTTGTCATCTTGCTATTTGCAATTTTTCCATTTTTTCCCCATCCCTCTTCTTTTAGGCTAATCTAATGTCTTTCTGGGGACTGGGGTTTAGCTCAGTTGGTAGAGTGCTGCTCTGCATTTCCTGAGGACCCGGGCTCACTCCCCAGTACCGTAAAAATGAGAGAAAGCTGTGGCAGTCCACTCTCAAGGCAATCCCGAAACAATCAGCCAATGAAAACCATATGAGGGTCGCTATGAGTCAGACATGACTCAACGGCACCTAACAACCACAACATATGCCTTTTATCTTGAATTTGTAGACTCCTACAACTCACAGAAATATTGTTTCTTTTCCAGACTGGTGATTATTTTAATAACTTGAAATGAAAATTTCTTTGGTTACTCAAGGGAGTGGGCAGTAAGGCTAGAAGTCAACAGGAAATTGAGCATTTATTTGTAATAAATTATTTTAGAAAAGTTCAAATAATTTAATAATTTAATATTCACTTATATCACAAATAATTTAATATTCACCTAGTCAATTTTGGAAAAATTGACTATTTTATTTATTTATTTATTCATTCATTCATTTATTGGTACTTGGGAGGCTGAACCCAGGGCTTTGTGCATATTTTGTAAGCGCTCTACCGGTGTGCACTCCCAGCCCCCTTTTAAAGTTTTTTGTCTTGAGACTGGGTCTCACCTCTGCCCTTGAATCTCCGTTACTCCTTTCTGTACCTTGCCTCCTGAGCTGCTGAGATTATAGGCTTGCACCACTGTACCCAGCCAAATATGAGTATTTTAATGAAGTAAAAAAAAAAAAAATCAAGCTTATCAACTGCCAGGCCAAAATATATATATTTTGGGCTTGACGGGTTTTATATTTCATCTTTTTAAAGGTATTACTCCATTGTCTTCTAGTCTCTGTGATTTTTTTTGGGGGGGGTACTGGGGGTTGAACCCAGGGCCTCACGCTTGCATGCTTTGTAAGTGCTGGACCACTGAGCTGCACCCCAGCCCCCCACCCCAGCCTTTTTTTTTTTACTTTTTGAGACAGGGTCTCACTAAGTTACGTAGACTGCCTCTGGTCTGAAACTTGCGATCTTCCTGCCTCTGCCTGCCAAGCCTCTGGGATTATAGGTATGATTTTTTGATGAGAAGTTTGCAGAAATTCATATAATTGTGTTGTTCTCCCATGCAGTGTGTCATTTTGTTGTTGTTGTTGCTTTTCAGATTTTCTACTTTTTGTTTCTAGACTAACTTTTACTTTCTAATTTCTAGTCCTTAAGTGATTTTTTTTTTCGCTTATTTTGCTTGGGATTTGTTGTGCTTTTGATTCCCCAAATATGGAAAATTCTGGCCGATTAATTTAATTTAATTTAATTTATTTAGTGAGACGGTGTCTCCCTACATAGCCCACACTAGCTTTGAATTCAGAATCCTCCTGCCTCAGCCTCTGAGTGCTGGAATTACAGATGTACCTCACCATGCCCAGCAGGCATTATTATTTCAAAAAAGTTCTCTACCTCATTCTTCTCTCACTCTGAGACTCCAACTGTATATATGTTAGACTGCTTAAGGCTGTCCCACTGATAACTGTGGCTCTGATAATTTTTTTTAAAATCACTTTTTTCTCTGATGTTCAGATTTGATAACACCTGTTGGTTTATTTTAGGGTTTTGGAAACTATGGTCTACCCTAGGTGGGATATATTTGTTGTCACTCATTTACTGCGGTTGCTTTCACACTGTAGTGGCAGAGAGAAGTTGTTTTCATGGAAATTCTTGGTCACCAAGCTGAAAATTACCATGTGATCTTCTTTAGAAGAAGTTTACTTACCTTACTCTATTTTAAGTTTAGCACTTCTTTAATCTGTCATCTTCAATGTGCTGTTAATTGCATCTAGTGAATTTATTTATAATTGACAGTAATTGTGCATTTATGGTGTATAGTTTGATAATTTAAAACATGTACACTATGTGTAACGATCAAATCAGGGTAGTTGGCATTTCCATCTCCTTATACATTTATCATTTCTTTGTATTGGATATTTATTTATTTATTTATTTAGGCAGTACTGGGGGTTGGAACCCAGGACCTTGTACATGCTAGACAAGTGCTCTACCACTGAGCTGTATCCCTAGCCCTTTTTTATTTTTTATTTTGAGACAAACTCTCACTAAGTTGTGTAGGCTTCCTCTGGCCATGAACTCAGGATCCTCTCGCCTGAGCCTCCTGAGTTGCTAGGATTAACAGTGTGCATCATAGCATCCAGCTCTGTGTTGGCTGTGACCACCTTCTCATGATGTGGGCCATGAGCACAGGCTCTGGAGGCAGGAAGACCAGGGAAAACTAGGTGACCTTGAAACTCAGCTTTCTGGTCTATGAAATGGCAAATAAAATTTCTCCTGCCCATCATGCCGTGAGATTAAAGATCTGAGATGACTGACTACTATTTTGGACCACTATGTGGAATACATACCGAACTCAAGGAGACCAGGCCAGAGGCTATTGCAAGAATCTATTTGCTACAGGCAGTGGATGGTCTGGCAATTTTTTGGAGCTGTGAGCAGGCCATAAGCCATCATGCTCAATGCCTTATCTATATTTTGAGGGGTAGAAGTCATTTGTAATTTCTGTGATGAGGAAGTGGTATAGGCTCTCCATCAAATTTCCCTAGGTTTAATTCTGTCCTACCCTGAACACTCAGGCTTATGTGTTCTCTCTCTCTCTCTCTCTTTCTCTCTCTCTCTCTCTCTCTCTCTCTCTCTCTCTCTCTCTCTCTCTCTTAGTCAACCTAGAGCCTCAAGCATACTAAGCAAGCTGTCTACCTCTGAGCTACATCCCCAGCCCCTAGGCTATCTTTGGATCATAGACATGTCTTTTCTTCTTCATGTCCCCTTCAGATGTGCTAAGACTGGCAGTTGTATCCTTAGCCAAATTATCAAGAGAAATGTCTGAAGGACTGGGCTGGGGACGAAGCCTGAGCCATTGCTCTAAGTTAATAGTAGGTCATTTTGGAGAGAGCCATTAAAGCCATTCTTCATCTACTTCATCAAATGATACCTTGGCTCTGATTTCTTCCCTTTGTCCCAGAGGACAAAGAATTTTCCCAGTGGCTTGTTGGAATCTACTCTTACCTTCTCTCTAGTCTGGCTATAATCCCTTACCTATCTGACTTACTTGAGCCAAATGGCTTAGAATGGCATGGCTGAAATTGTGACTCAGTGAGTCTTCTCTTTCAAGGGCATTCAAGAAAAACTTGAGGGCTAGATGTGGCTCGGTGGTAGAGCACTCGCCCAGAGTGCATAAGGCCTTGGTTTGGATCCCTAAGGCCCCAAAAGAAGATACAAAACAGCCAGGTGTGGTGGCTCATGCCTATAATCCCAGTGATTTAGGAGGCAGATGCAGGAGGATCAGAGTTTGAGGCCAGAGGCAGCCAGCATAATTTAGCAAGAAGCTATCTCAAGATAAAAAATGGTCTGAGGGTGCGGCCCAATGGTAGAGCACTGGCAAAGTATGTGTAAGGCCCTGGGTTCAACCTCTAAGTTCAGCAAAACAAAACAAGACCCCCCAAACAAAAATAACATCAAAAGACACATACGAAAAAAATAATTTTATCTTCTATCTACTTTACAGGCCCATGAACTGGCAGGAAAGTAGCTTCACAGTGGAGCAAACCTTTTCCTTAAAACAAGCCATAGGGCTTGAGGCCCACAAACATAAAAGAGGCCATGTGTAACATTTACTATGGAAAAGAATCCTAAGTACAGAATAAAATTGTCAACCTTAGTTTATTTGCAGACTCGGTTAGCTGACACAGGCTTACGCAGACAAAACGTGAGGGATCCACCAGGCGGCACTCAGCTCATGTCTGTCTGCAGCCCCTCTGTTCTCTGCACTGGGGACACTTTGATTCTGCTGTCTCAGTCTCCAAGCAAGGTTTAATTTAAGCTAACCTCTCAAGGAATGTCTCAGGGCAGCCCCTAAAGGGCTCTGGGCGGCTGCTGACTTCCTGCAGAAGGCCCACAAGGGGGCTGTTTAGACATCTTAGGACATGGCTTTTTGGGAACCCACCACCAGGCCTTACCCACCATCCCTTCTCTGTACAGAGCTTTGTGCCAAGTCTATTAGCATGCAGAAGGAAACATCAAGATCCTGTGTTGGCCTAGGCTTGTGGTCAGGATCCCATGATCTATTCGGAAGATGCTGTTTTGAAAGCCTGATTAGGAGCCAAGGGCCAGCTCCACCTGCAGCCCTCAAGAATAGAAAGATAACAAGTTTTCTTAATCATGAACTGGGAGCATTACAAGCAGCTGTGGTCCAGCCGGATGTGGAGTGCTCACCTGTCATCCTAGCACTTGGGAAGGATTTTTGTGTTTGGAGACAGGGTGTCACTAGGTACCCAAGGCCAGCCTGGAACTCTTAATCCTCCTGCCTCAGACTCCAGAGTGCGGGGATTTCAGGTATGCTCTGCCATGCGTGCCTGAAGCTATGCCACCCTGGCACCTAATCTCATCAGACCTTGGAAGCTAAGCAGGGTCCGGCCAGAAGCTAAGCTAAATCCAGTCCTACTTGGATGGGACACCACCTGGGAATACTGGGGGCTGTAGGCTTGGGAGCAGGACCCAGTAACCCACTCCCAAAATAATGAGCCATCCAAAACCCTATGAATGGCAGAGAAGCACTGACGGTAGTGCCAGGGATGGCACAGTGTCAGGTAGCGTTTCATTCTACTGTACATAGGGTCACTCTGAGTCAGACCTGACTTGACAGCACCTAACAATAGCTATTATTACTGCCATGCCTGGCTCCCTAAGGCTTTAAGTACAATTTTCAAATTCTCTTTCCTACACTGTGACTCCCAGGGTTTTAGCTGTAGCTGCTCCCTTGGCTGAACCAGAACTCTCCTTCCCTAACTTTTTTTGGATCCTAGTTTTGACAATTAACTGTTCAGGTCAAAAACTCCAGGGTCAGCTTCGCACCATGGAGCACACCGGTAATCCCAGCAACTCAGAGGACTGAGGCTGGAGGATCATGAGTTTGAGGCCAGAGGCAGCCTGTGTAACTTAGAGAAACCCTGTTTCAAAAAATAAAAAAAGGGCTGAGGTGCACTACTGTGGGAGAGCACTTGTGAGGCCCTGTGTTCCACCACACAGTACTGAAGGGGAAAAGAACCAACCCAGTACTCTGGGTCATACGCAAGTCCCAATTTGGTAATAAGTTCTGTTCTTCCCTTCACTTTGCTTAAGGCCACTGCCATCTCTCACCAGGGCCCCAGCAGAATGTCTGTATTGGCAAAACAGCCCAGGGATGGTGAGGAGGGCACCCACAGGGAACTTGGACCCCAGGGTTGGAATGTTGGCAAGTGGCCATCTTGCCTTCTCTCCCTGTTTGTGCTGTGGGCACCCACTTCCTGCCTTCGTTCCTCATAAGGTGGAGGCTCACTGCCCACTGCTTGGCAGACTTCCCCAGTGTGTCTCTCAGTCCTTGTTCCCTGTCTTTCACAGGTTCCTCTCCCTTTGTCATCTTGGGGACTCATTGGGGCTGCAAAAAGCTCACAGGTTCATGTACTTTGGGCTCCCCAGTGCCTCCATTGCCTGTAAACCGGTGACAAGTTTTACAGGTTCTACTTAACAGGGAGGAGAATATCTTGCCACTTGGGGAGAACCTGACTAGAGAGAATCCAAATGAACTGAATCTCAGCTTGCCACAGGAATGCTTTTTTTTTGAGACAGGATCTCACCATGAAGCTCAGGTGCGCCATGACGTGTAGCCCATATGAATTTTTTTTCCCGCTGTAGTTCTTGGTTGAACCTAAGGTCTCACCCATGCTAAGCAAGTGCTCTACCACTAAGCTGCAGCCCCTTTTCTACTTTTTTCTTTTTTTCTTTTTCTTTTTCTTTTTCTTTTTTTTTTTTTTTAATTTTGAGACAGGGTTTCGCTAAGTTATGCAGGCAGTTGCTGGTTGTGAACTCTTGATCCTCCTGCCTCAGGCTCCAGAGTCACTAGGGTTACAGGTATGTGCCACAATGCCTGTTGTTGTCAGGTGTCCTCTAGTCAAGTCCAACTCATAGCGACCCTACATACAGCAGATAGAAACACTTCCCAATTCTGTGCCAGGCATACGATCTTACTTATGTTTAAGCCCATTGTTGCAGACACTGTGTCAATCTATCTGGTGGAGGGTTTTCTTTTTTTCTCACTGACCTGCCAGTTTCCCAAACATGATGTCTTTCTCCAGGGATTGGGCTCTCCTGACTACCTGTCTGAAATATGTAAGATGCAGTGTACCCATCCTTGTTTCCAAGAAGCACTCTGGTTGCACTTCTTCTTGGATAGATCTGTTGGTTCTTTTGGCAGTGCATGGTATATTCAATAGACTTCTCCAACACTATAACTCAAAAGCATCAATTCTTTTCCTGTCTCCCTTGTTCAACGTCCAGCTTTCACAACAATATGATGCAACTGAAAATACTATGGCATGAGTCAGGTGCACCTTTGTCTTCAATGTGACATCTTTACTTTTCAATACTCTAAAGAGATCTTTTGCCACAGTTTTTCCCAGAGCAATGCATCTTTTGATTTCTTGACTGCTGCTTCCACCGGGTGTTGATTATAGAGCCAAGTAAAGCAAAATCTTGGACAACCTCAATCTTTTCTCCATTTATTGTGAAGTTGGGTGCTGACCCAGTCATAAGGATTTTTGTTTTGTTAATGTTTAGTGAAAGCTACGATCTTTGATCTTCATCAGTAAATGTTTTAAATCCTCTTCACTTTCAGCAAGCAGAGTTGTGTCATCTGCATAACGCAGGTTGTTAATGAGTCTTCCTCCAATCCTGATGCCACATTCTTCCTCATAAAGTCCAGCTTCTCAGATTATTTTCTCAGCATATAAATTGAAGAGATAGGGTGAAAGTGTACAGCCCTGATGCACACCTTTCTCAACTTTAAACCAGGCAGTGTTTCCTTGTTCTATTTGAACAACTGCTTCCTGGTTCATGTACAGATTCCTCATGAGTACGATTAGGTGCTCTGGTATTCCCATTTTTCGAAGTTTTATCCATAATTTGTTATCCACACAGTCAAATACCTTTGCACAGTCAATAAAACATAGACATCTTTCTGATATTCTCTGCTTTCAGCTAATACCCACCTGACATCAGCAATGATGTCCCAGGTTCCCTACCCGCCTCTGAATCCTGCTTGATTTTCCGACAATTCTCTCTATATATACTGCTGCAGTCCCTTTTGAATGATCTTTCGTAAAACTTTGCTTGCTTGTGATGTTAACATCATTCGATAGTTTCCACATTCAGTTGGATCCCTTTTTTTGGGAATAGGCACAAATATGGATCTCTTCCAGTCAGTTGGCCAGGTAGCTATTTTCCAAAGCTGTTGGCATAAACACGTTAACACCTCCAGTGCTACATCTGTTTGTTGAAACATCTCTGTTGGTATTCCATCAATTCCTGGAGCCTTATGTTTCACCAGTTCTTTCAAGGCGGCTTCCACTTCATCCTTCAATACCATTGGTGGTTCTTCATATGCAACCTCTTTTTTTTTTTTTTTTTTTTGTGGTACTCAGGGTTGAACCCAGGGTCTCGCGTTTGTATGCTTTGCAAGTGCTGGACCACTGAGCTGCACCCCCAGCCCATATTTTTACTTTTGTGAGATAGTTGTTGTTGTTGTTGTTAGGTGCCATCAAGTTGAGTCCGACTCATAGCGACCCTCATAGGGTTTTCAATGGCTATTTTGGGATTGCCTTGGGAATGGGTTGCCAAGTCCTTCTCCCATTTTGCAGTACTCAGAATTGAACTCGGGACCTCAGAGACTTCAGAGCGGCACTCTACCAACTGAGCTAAATCTCAGCCCTTGTGAGATAGGGTCTCGCTAAATTACACAGACTGCCTCTGGTCTCGAACTTGCGATCCTCCTGCCTCCACCTCCCAAGGTGCTGGGATTATAGGCATGCGCCACCATACCCGGCTTTGCAACCTCTTGAAATGGTTGGTCATCTACCAATTCTTTTTTGTATAACAACTCTGTGTATTCCTTCCATCTTCTTTTGATGTTTCCTGCATCATTTAATATTTTCCCTGTAGGATCTTTCACTATTGCCACTCGAGACTTGAATTTTTTCTTCCTTAAGCTTGAGAAACACAGAGCGTGTTCTTCCCTTTTGGTTTTCTGCCTCCAGCTCTTTGCACATGTCATTATAATATTTCTTTTTGTCTTCTTGAGCTGCCTTTTGAAATCTTCTGTTTAGTTCCTTAACTTCATCATGTCTTCCTTTTACTTTAGCTGCTTGATGTTCAAGGGCAAGTTCCAGCGTCTCTTTTGACATGTAATTTTGTCTTTTTTTTTTTTCTTGTCTTTTTAATAACCTTTTGCTTTCTTCTTGAATGATATCTTTTATGTCATGCTACCTTTTATGTCATGCCACAATGCCTGGGCATGTGAATTCTTAATGCATATATCTAAGACTGTACAGCACACTGGCATGATCATCAATAAATGCCACAAAGAGTTGCCACAAGCTTTGCAGGACATTAGAGCACTTGTAAATGCTGGCCGTAGGGGTGAGGCTTGCGAACCCTGTTGTGATTAAAGATCTGCTGGGCACTGCAGCAGACTTGCTTCTTACCATGGTCACTTACTCATTGGTACATCTGGCCTGTGCTCACCAGGAACCCTGGTCTTCTATATCAGCTGCCTTCTCAGCCTTCTCTCAGCTAGCATGTTCAGTCCTGCTATATGGGATTCTCAGCTTGTCTTTGCTATTTACAGCAAGGCTCAGAATCATGGGGCACCAAGGTATGGAGTCCACTTGTGAGCTTAGTGTGCTGTCATTGTGTGACCTGGTGCATGGGGATGGCTGTTACCTCACTCTGCCCCCAAGTCAAACTTGCTAAGGTGACCCCTGCAAGACCTCAAGAGTAGAGGGCCCAGAATGGTTAGTGGTGTGTGCTTGAGTGTCCAATGCCAGTCACAGGCTAGGCACTGACATAGATTGAGTGAATACTAATGAAAGGGAAGGGCTTTGAATTCCAAGGGACAGGTCAAGCAGGAAAGAGTCTGTGACTGAAGCAGTCAAGAGAACTGGGAATCATCATTCTGGGAGAGGCTCTGCACACATAAGAAATTGCACTCTGACCTATGGAAATGAGTTTAGAGCTCTGGAGTCAGCAAGCAGTCTATAATTTACACAGGCATAGAAATAATTTCCAAATTAAAAGTCTTACCTGGTTTGTCCCTTCCAGAAAAGGGAAGAGGCTTGAGTTCTATCAGTAGGACTGGCTAGACTTCAGTAGACTCCTTTGTTGACAGGTTGTTGTTGTTGAGTACTGTCAAGTCTGACTCATAATGACCCTATGTACAACAGAATGAAATACTCCTCAATTTTGTGCCAGGCACATGATATTATTTATATTTAAGTTCGCTGTGGCAGACACTGTGTCAATCCATCTAGTTGAGGGTTTTCCTTTTTTTTTTTTTTTTTTTTGCTTACCTGCCACTCTCCCAAACATGGTGCCTTTCTACAGGGATTGGTCCCTCCTAACATGTCCAAAATATGTAAGATGCAATCTACCCATCCTTGTTTCCAAGGAGCACTCTGGTTGCACTTCTTCTAGGACAGATCTGTTGGTTCTTTTGGCACTACCTGGTATATTCAATATTCATCTCCAGCACCATAATTTAAAAGCATCAATTCTTCTCTTATCTCCCTTATTCAATGTCTGGCTTTCACAACCATATGATGCAACTGAAAATTCCATGAGTCAGGCATACCTTCATTTTTAGTGTGACATCTTTACTTTTCAATATATATATATATTTTTTCAGTTCTCGGGGTTGAACCTAGGGCCTCATGCATGCATACTTTGCAAGTGCTGTACCATGGAGCACTTTATTTTATTTTTTTCCTTTTTGAGACAGTCTTGCTAAATTACACAGACTGCCGCTGGTCTTGAATTTGTGATCCTCCTGCCTCTGCCTCCTGAGTCGCTTGGGATTATAGATGTGAGCCACTGCACCCAGCTACTTTTTCATACTTTAAAGAGGTTATTTTCAACAATTTTCCCCAATGCAATGCATCTTTTGATTTCTTGACTGTGGCTTTCCATGGATGTTGATTACAGAACGAAGTATAGCCAAATCTTGGACAGCCTCAATCTTTTCTCCATTTATCATGAAGCTGCTTACTGACCCAGTTGTAAGGATGTTTGTTTTGTTGATGTTGAGGCACAATCCATACTCAAGGCTGTGTTCTTTGATCTTCATCAGTAAGTGTTTCAAATCCTCTTCACTTTCACCAAGGAGAGTTGTGCCCACTTGTAAGAATTTTTGTTTTGTTGAGGTTGAGGCACACTTCATACTGAAGGCTGGGTTGTTTGATCTTCATCAGTGAATGTTTCAAACCTTTTCACTTTCAGCAAGCAGAGTTGTGTCATCTCCATAACGCAGGTTGTTAATGAGTCTTCCTCCAATCAAGATGCCACGTCCTTCTTCATAAAGTCCACCTTCTTGGATTATTTGCTCAGCAAAGGGATTGAAGAGGTATGGTGAAAGGAGACAGCCGTGACGCACACCTTCCTTGGCTTTGAACCAAGCTGTGCTTCCTTGTTGTGTTTGAACAATTGCTTCCTGGTCCATGTACAGATTCCTCATGAGTACAATTAGGTGCTCTGATATTCCCATCCTTTTGCAGTGTTGTCCATAATTTGTTATGATCCACACAAATGCCTTTGCATAGTTGATAAAATATAGACACCTTTCTGATATCCTCTGCTTTTGACTAACATCCATCTGACACCAGCAATGACATCCCTAGTTCCACACTCTTTGAATCTGGCTTGATTTGCCAGAAGTTCCTTTTCTATATACTGCTTCAGCCCCTTTTGAATGATCTGTAATAAAATTTTGCTTGCCTGTGATGTTAATGATTTCATTTGATAGTTTCCACATTCAGTTGGATCCCCTATTTTTGGGAATAGGCACAAATATGGATCTCTTCAGTCCGTTGGCCAAGTAGCTGTTTTCCAAATCTCTTGGCATAAACATGTTAGCACCTCAAGTGCTCATTCTGTTGAAACATCTCTATTGGTATTCCATCAATTCCTATTCGCCAATTCCTTCAAGGCAGATTCCACTTCATCCTTCAATACCATTGGTTCCTGATCATATGCAACCTCTTGAAATGCTTGGTCATCCACCAGTTCTTCTTGGTATAATGATTCTATGTATTCCTCTCATCATCTTTTGATGTTTTCTGCATGGTTTGGTATTGTCCCAATAGAATCTTTCACTATTGCCACTTGAGGCTTTTTTTCTTTTAATTCTTTAAGTTTGAGAAAAAGTGTTCTTCCCTTTGGGTTTTCTGTCTTCCAGCTCTTTGCACATCATTAAAATATTTGATTTTGTCTTCTTGAGCTGCCCTTTAAAGTCTTCTGTTTAGTTCCTTTTACTTAGCTGCTCAATGTTCAAGGGCAAGTTTCAAGAGTCTCTTTTGACATGTAATCTGGTCTTTTTCCCTGTCTTAATACCCTTTTGATTTTTTTCATGAATGATGTCTTTGATGCCATGCCACAACTCATCTGTTCTTTTATTATTAGTGTCTAATGCATTAAACTTGCTCTTGAGGTGGTCTCTGAACTGAGGTGGGATATACTCAAGGTTATACCTTGGCTCTTGTACACTTGTTTTTATTTTTTTTTAGTTTCAGTTTGAACCTGCATATGAGCAGTTAATGGTCTGACCCACAATCGGCACCTCGTCATGTTCTGACATTTGATATTGAGCTTTTCTATCCTCTTTCCACAAATGTAGTCAATTTGATTCCTCTATGTTCCATCTGGTGAAGTCCATATGTATAGTCATCATTTATGTTGGTGAAAAAAATGTATTTGCAATGAAAAGGTCATTGGTCTGACAAAATCCTATCATGCCATCTTCAGCATTGTTTGCCATGTTATGGGGGCTTTTGTGTTGCTATGGGGCTGAAAGCTATGCTATTGGTATTGCAGATACCAGCAGGGTCACCCATGGTGGACAGGTTTCAGTTGATGTCCTCTTAGCTGTACTCTCCTGGACTAAGACAGACTAGGGAGCAGGACCTAGCAGCCCACTCCTGAAACAATCAGCCATTGAAAACCCATTGAAACATAGAGAAACAATGTCAGATATAGTGCCAGAAGATGAGCCCCCAGGTTGGAAGACACTCAAAAGACTACTGGGGAAGAGCTGCCTCCTCAAAGTAGAGTCTACCTTAATGACAGAAATGGAGTAAAGCCCCAGGGACCTCCATTTGCTGATGTGGTCTGACTTAAAATGAGAAGTAACTGTAAACATCTACTGATAACTGGAACATGGAATGACATAATATGAATCTAGGAAAATCAGAAATTGTCTAAAGGTAAATGGAGGACATAGACATCATTCTAGGCATCAGTGAACTAAAATGGACTGGCATGGGCTATTTTGCATCAGATAATCAGATGGTCTATGATACTGGGAATGACCAAAGACAAATAGGGTTGCATTCATCATCAAAACATAGCAAGACCTGTCCTGAAGTACAATGCTGTCAGTGGTAAAATAATATCCATATACCTTCAAGGAAGGCCAGTTAATATGACTATCATTCAAATTTATGCACCTGCCACTAAGGCCACAAATGAAGACAGGAAGATTTTTACCAGTTTCTATAATCTGAAATAGATCAGACATGCAGTCAGGATGTACTGATAATTACTGGTGACTGGAATGCAAAAGTTGGAAATAAAGGCAGCTCAGTAGTTAGAAAATATGGGCTTGGTGACAGAAATGATGCTTGAGATCACATGATAGAATTTTGTTAGACCAATGACCTGATTATTGACAAATTAGGAGACATCATTTCTTAAGTGATTTCATGGTCCGTAATTGCCAGAGAATGGAAAGATGCGGCAATTCACTCCCGAGGCAATCCTGACACAATCAGCCATTGAAAACCCTATGAGGGTAGCTATGAGTTGGGCAGGACTCGACGGCACCTAACAACAACAACAGTTGCCCGAGACGTGGGTTAGTGGCAAGGCTGTTCTGACCAACCAGTATGTACTGGAGGATCAGCAGCAGATAGGGCCTGTCTTCTCTGTGGTGCTACTATGGGAAAGGAAGGCTGTAGGCTGATATTATTGATTGAGAGTATATCAGGTTCATTCAAAATTGCTTCATTCCCAGACTCTGATGTAACTGTGAGGCTTCCCAGAACAGTGGTGTCTCTGCTACATGGACGTGGCAGGTTTTTTTTCTGCAGTACTTGGGGGTTGAACCTGGGCCCTCACACATAATTCACAAGGGCTCTACCACTGGGCTGCACCTCCAGCCCCTTTTATTTTTTTGAGTTAGGGTCTTGATAAATTACACAAGCTGCCTGTGGCCTTGAACCTGCGATCCTCCTACCTCTGACTTCTGAGTTGCTGGGATTATAGGCCCATGCCACCCTGCCTGGCAGATTTTATTCTTTACTGATGAGACAGAACTCCTTTCTTTTCCACCCTCTTTTCTTGTGGGTGACATAACTTACCTGGTAAGCCAGACTGCGTGCAGGTCTGCTACACATGCAGCTCAGTTAGTAGCCTGGTGCCCAGGTCCCCCAGCTTTCAGCTGTTCCCACACTGGGCGCTATGTAGTCTTACTCAGAAAAGGTCTATAACGTATCAGGAATGCAACACGCCAGGCTCTGGGTGAACTGCTGTCCTGTTGTCATCAGCTCAAACTAGAAAGCAGATGATCATTACTATGAATAGTAAGAGTTCCAGCAGGTTCTTTGGAGGGAGGAATCTCAGGCTGGTGAGGAAGGGCAGGCATCCATGCTGACACTCTAAACACGCCAAAGCTAACCCAGACTTCTTAGCTAGAAAACCCCTAAGTCTTCAGTATGTGACACCAGAGTAAGATGACGTATCAGGCAAGGGGAGAGTTCAGAAGGGACTGCATGAGAAACCTAAAGCATGTGCTATACCACAGCCCCATCCCTACCTCTAATCAAAAGAAAGGACTTCAAGGACTAGAGGAAATTCTGGTGTCTACCATGGTTAATTTAAGACAAGCACTTGCAGTTTTTCTGCCAAAGTTGTCTTTTTTTTTTTTTTCTTTCAGTACAGGGCCTCGAACATACTTAGCAAGTACTCTACCATTGAGTTGCATCCCCAGCTCATTTTTAAATTTTTTACCTTTAGACAAGGTCTTGCTAAGTTATATAGGCTGCCCCTGGTGTCAAATTTGTGATCTTCCTGCCTCTACCTCCTGAGTAGCTGGAATGACAGGCATGTGCCACTGTGCCCGGTTCTGTCAAAGTTTTAAACGAGTATATTCAGGGATTTGAAGACTAGGATTCCCAAGTGGTATGTGTATTCTGCAACCCCCCAAAAAAACTTGCAGAAAGCAAAGATGACAAATTAATTCCTTCTGCCTGAAATTTAATTTTTTTATGAAAATAAAAATTAAAATGGCCAACTGTCAGGATGCCCTTATTCCTATCCATTATAGGCACGTGCCTCAATGTGAGTCACTCTGGAGTCCCCTTACTCTGCTCTGTTCAGCCGTGTGCTTCAAAGCTGAGAAGGCTGTGCTGCTGAACAGGGAGTACTCAAGTCTGTTTTTAGTCTTTGCCAGTTCAGATGTGGTTTGAGTTCTATGGACAAATGAAGCTTTCGTACTTGACATCTCCATGTTTAACCCAGAGCTGCTGGTGACCAAACCTGGAGACAGACAGGGTCTTCCCTCAGTCTTACAGCCCAGGCAGAACAGCACAAGGTGGCTGGGAGCTCTGCTTGGTACTCCACCGAAAGTGAAGCTGATGTCACAAAGGCTAGAAAGAAGTCATTTATTAGAAACAACTCTCCTCCAACCCCCAAATCCCTCAGCAGAATTTGAAGACCAAGGAGGATGTCAATAGCCAGCCCCACAGGTAAGATGTGCACCACCTGTGACTCTACCCACAGTGACCACTAGCACTGTGAGGATGTCACCCTAATTCACTGCAGGGGGCAAAGCAGGGGCTGGCCACTGCAGTGGGGAAACCAGGGCAGGGGCCTTCTGCAGCCTCTGCCCTCAGGTACTTTCAGGACAATTCCAGGCTTCTCTTTGCCTCTAAGCCTGGTTAGTTTCTCACCAGGCTGGGCGCTGCTTGGATACAGGCAAGCAGACCCTGCACTAGTTACTGCCAAACGCTGGGCTCTCCAGCCAAGGCCAGAGCGCAGGGGCAGATTCTAGAGACAAAGTGGCCTATTCTTTTCTTGGTTCCTGGAATTTGGTGCCAGTCTTAAAGGGGCATTTGACATTGGTCCCCGGTACCCAGTCACCACCACAGGTAAGCCAAGACGAATCACAACAGCAAGGACAGGATTGGGTCACTTTTTTCCTTCTTTTTTTTCTTAAAGGAGTGAGGGCATGGAAAATACAGCACACCAATGAAACAAAATGCCAAAAAAACAAAAACAAAAACAAAAACAAAAAACCAAAAACCAAAAGAATATAAAATAGAAAAATGTATTTACAGGTAGTACATTACTATGATCAGAAAGCACAAAGACGCCTGGCTGCTATAATACATGCATTGGTTCAAGAAGAAACTACTAAAAACCCTGCAAGGGAGAAGGCTATAAAAAGAAAAGGGCCAAAAAGTTTAACTTTTCATCCCTAATTTGCTACACTGATCAAACCAAGTAAGAGTCCCCTAGAGCCCACAAGTCTATCAGTCCAGATGCTATATACTGGTTTGTAATTGCAGAGTCACTTGTAAAGGGGAGATGGCAGCTTATACAAAGAAGCCACAGTGAACTGCTCTACATGCTCAAAATTACAGCAAGCCCCTGTCTGCTACACAGCATGATCTTAGCATGTTTTAATCTTTATTTGTATATATCTATGTGTGCATATATATATATATGTACGTATGTATAAAAACTGTGCCCTTGTTCACTGCCAATACAATGTCTGGGTGGACATGAACCCATTACAACAAATTCTTATGTGTATGCTGTAAGAAGTCACTCAATGTCTGTGGATTTAATAAGTCACTTCACACCACAGAAAATATTTAATAAATCCAAAAAAAGGAAAGAAGAATATAATGACAGAAGAGCTTCTGTCTCAGTTCTCTGAAACTGAGTCCCCCATTGGAAACTGGTCCCAAAGTTCTGGAGGGTTCACTTAAGAAACTTCAGTTTGCTAATTTTTTCCCCCATCCTTTTAGTGTTCAAAAGTTCTAGAACGACTCCTTGCTGTTTTCAGTTTTTAAGTAGTCAAATCTCCATCTCCCCACAAGGTAACAGTCTGGTGCACATATGTGACACCAGGAGTCAGGAGTGCTGGGGAGGGGCATGTCACTTCTGGAAGGGCTTCATGTCTCCAACCTCAGGAAGAGGAAGACCCAGCAGGGCTCCAGTGCCCTCTCCAGCAAGCATGCTCCCTTCAGATGCAAATTCCAGTCACAGGGCAGTTCCTTGAACAGGTACACCTCTGAGTACCAGGCCAACAGTAAGAGGAATCGAAACCACGCAGTGAAAGGATGACGATGGCCTCTCCGGTCACTTTTGATGGGACCCATCATACTTCCAGGAATCGAGAGCTGCTGGACTTGGAGTGGAATGGCTCCGACCACATCCGCCGTAAGTCACCCTGGGGAAGAAGGGACTGTGTTGAATTACATACAGCCACAAGACCTTTCTAATTCTGATCTCAGATCAGATTGCTTTTGCTAGGACCCAAAAGACACTCAAATTTTACTCACTAGACCTTTCTAGGCCATTTGAACAGGGAAGGACCTTCAGGAGCTCTGTGCAATCACTGAGTTAATGGTCTAGGCAAGTTAGTGAACCTGGGTCTGTTTCCTATTTGTAAAATGAGATGATGTACAAATCCAGTAAATCAGATAGTGTACTCTCTATAGCTGGTTTTTTAAAAAAATCATATACTACCTCCATACTATTAAATCTTTCTCAATTCTTTTCAAACTTTAATGCAAAATATTTAAAAAGCTGTTAGGTGGCAAGAGGGCACTGCATTTTTATTTATTTTTTTGGTGCTGGGGACTGAACCCAGGGCCTGAGCTACAACCCCAGCCTTAGGATACTGGTTTTGTAGTGTGTATGTGTGGTACTGGGGATGGAACCTGGGGCCTCATGAATGCTAGGCAAGTGCTCTGCCATTCAGCTACAGCTCATGTTTATTCTGAGACAGTCTCACTAAGTTGCCTAGGCTGGCCTGAAACTTGTAATCCTCCTGCCTCATGCTCTCAGTATCCCATGCCTGGCTGTAAGAGAAGCAGGAGGGCTCATGGGATGTCAATTATTCCATGACCAGGTGGTGTAGTGGCATTTTCTGCCAATGGCTCTAAGAATCTTGAGATGTTTGCCAATGCCAGGCCAGAGCACAAAAACTCAGTAATGATCCAGAGCTCAGGGGCTTAAGTAGAAAGTACACACCCAATGTCAAGTTGCTGCTTTCCCATGTATGTGACTGCTGCTCTCACCTTTAAATAGGCCATTGTGAGGAGTGGCAATAAGGTAAATGGCACCAAGTAGAGAAGTGCGGGCTGGGCAGCTCGGTGGATGCGAGACGCCACAGTAGCAGTGAGCAGACCTAGGAGGAGAGACTTTGGTGAGTGACTTCAAGTGGCTAGTATTAGAGGGGACAGAGATCCTTCGTCATCTGGCTGCTGCCTGGGCAAAGTCTTGAGATTGGATGTGACAGAGTCCATTTCATGGTTGCTATGTGAAATGCCCACCTCCAGCAGTTACAGAAATATAACAACAACTCCAGGCCCAAGCCCCACTCTCCTTGCTCAGGTTCCTGGGTTCAAACCCTTCCTTGAATGTGCCTGGTCTCCCTCTGCCTCCTGTGATGCTGGACTTAAAAGGTGGAACCTGAACTCAGGTCTTTTCCCTTTGTTACTTGCAAAAACTAATTTCTGAGTCTCTTTACTGCCTACTGGGGAATATGCCACTTGCCTGAAATGAACCCACGTGTGTGCAAGGCTGTGGCTGAGTACAGTGGTGACGTTAAGTAGGAGGTACGGCGTGAGAGGTGCTCTTCTCCAGCACCCCCCAGCAGCAGTTGCATGTATGGACACGTTACTGCTATTCCTAGCCTAATAACCATCTCCTCCTTTTTGCCTGTAGGCAACCAGGCTGGAGAAGCATTTGGGTGGAGTCAGCAGCAACAGACATGTTAGAACTAATGAAGGTAAATATCAGAGTGGGAAATAAACAGGACAGTCACTAAACCCCCTTGGGAGATTTGCACATTTGTGAGTGTGTGTGTGGTGGGTCTAAGGATTGGTGACCCCCTTCTACATGCTCCTCAGACACACTGTTGGATAGAGAACACACATCATCCCTTTTGGTTGGCTAAACAACAACCAGAGCTGCCACAGCCTGGCTGGCCGCTCTTACCTACAAAGTATCCAATGAGGGTGCAGTGAAAGTAGGAGACCTTCTGCATGCGCCCAGAGATGTTGGCAGGGCCAGAGGCACCACAAGAGTCACTGTTGGCTTGTTTTTTGTAGTTGTCATAGCGAAGGACAAAGCACAGTAGGAGACCAGGCATGACAATGTCCCCAATGCCCAACATAGAGAAGTGACTGCCAGTGGAGCTGGAACAGAGAGTCGCAGGTTAGTGATGCGCACTCTACAATTTCTCCTATGTTGTCTGTCAGCTTTTTAAGAAACCAAAGAACTTACCTAATGGCAGATGGAAATCTCTACTGGTTGAACTCTAGCTTTTTTGGTTTGTGTTTTGTCTTTTGAGACAGGGTCTCACTATGTAGCCCAGGCTGGCATCAGTGTCCTGAGTGCTGGCATTGTAGGTGGGCACCACACTACCCAGCTGAACACTAGCTTTTAAGAGTTGGGAAATGAAAAGCACCAACAGCACTGGCCAGAGCAGTCTGCGGCCTGGCCGTTTATACGTCAGGGCAGCACCTCCTGGGCGCACATGTGCCACTTCTTCTGAAAACATCAGGCAAGTCATTATTAGTGACACATTCACTTTTGAGACTGCAAATTAAGCACCTGACTATTACCAAACAGGATTAAAGCAGCACATTAATCCTGCCAAGACTCTATTACTAGAAACTGTATAGATTTACCATGAGAACATATTTTTACAAATGTCTTAGAAGCGAAAAAAAAAAAAATCTGTTAATTCCAGCCAAATTTAAAAAGTGGAAACAGCAATAACATACTGTGTTTGATAGTAATAAAGAGCAGCACCTGTATCACTTAGCAAAATACCTTGGTAAGTCAAGCCACTATTCTCATCCCCAGTTCCTCACTGTACAGTAGAGATGATGGCTCAGCCCTTTTCAGTTTAGGATCAGAATACTGATGATCAAGACAGGGAAGAGACAGGCATAGGAAGTGTGTTCATCATCATGGAATGAGGCCCGACAGACTAGTCTTACCTTGGGAAGACCAACTTTCCCGGCAGAGACAGGCGAGGGACATCACGCCCAACATTGGGTCCTAGGTGGAGCTTCCGGGATAGAACATCAAGGGGATTGTCAGCTGGTTGTGTGGCCACCTTCACCATGACATTGCTATTGAAGATATAGGCTGAAAAAAATACCTGCCACAGTAGAGAGATGCCATTAACAGGGGAGCTGGAGAAACCTGCTTTCAGCATCAGCCCTTTTTGTTGTCAAGAGCAGAGGAGAGAATAGCGTGGCATCATCAATGCTTGCTTTAACTGTGTGCTTTGAGCAAAAGAATTGTTCTCTTCATGCCTGCAGGTTTCTGATGTCTCTCTCCACCCACAAATCCTCCCTTCCAGTAGAAATGGGTGCTCCCACGTAGGGAACCTCATGTGCCTGTGGCTGCTTCCTCCCTGAGTCATGTACACACGACCTACTGTATCATGGCTCCACTAACAAAGAGGTAAAGCCAGCTCCTCTGCATGGTCTACATGCACAGCTGAGGACTGGAGGGAAGGGCCTACAGCAAGCCCGGGAGTAGATACAGTGGACAGCTTTCAACTATGAATGCTTCAGTTAAAGACAAAGCAGAGCAGGCCTTCTAGGGAAGCAGCTACTCACCCAAAAGACATCGTAGATGAGAAGCCCTGAGAGAAGCAGGCAGGAGACCTTGAGGCTTGGCAGGCGGACGAAGGCGATCATGGCAACACAGAGTCCCATGGCTAGAGCTGGAGAGGACAGGACAGGCATCAATTTGGAAAGCAGGCCCATCTTTCCACAAGCTCTCTGGCTTGTCACGCCTATGCAGTTTGCAGTCCCCTGAAAACTCAGGAATCCCTGAGTTCCAGTGTCAGACACACCCATTAGCGTAAAGTGCCTGAGTCAGCCCATGTGGACCTGCTGGGGTTGAGGAGATTCCACTTCTCATTCTAGAAGCAAAGCTGAACTGCTCCAGCCTAAGCCACAGCTGTAGGCCAGGCTTGTCTAAGACCTCACTCCTGCTTCCTGCCATCTTCTTGTTGCTGTGGATGTATTACCCTTGTGTTAAAGTCAACTCACACCCTGTTCTTTTCACTCAGGACATCCATTCTAACAATTCACTCTTCTGCACTGGATTTCTCCCTACCAATATACAAGTATGCAGTATTTCTATCTTAAACTCAACACGTGCCCTAAAATCCCCTCTCTAGCTACCTATCATTTCTTTGGTCGTCTTTATAGAAAGAGTTAAACCAGGGGTGTTGCTGCACACCTGTAATCCCAGCACTCAGGAGGCTGAGGCAATGAGTTTGAGGCCAGTCTGGGCTACACAGCAAGACTCTGTCTCTAAACAAAAAAACATGTTGTGGATGTAAGTTATCTTGATTCCTTTTCCCCAGTTTAAATTCTTAATACTTATTATAAAAATTGCAACTGAATTACAGAAAGCTAGAGAACAAACCTTTATAAAAATAAAAATAAAATTACTTGTGTAGAAATTATGGGAGGATGATGAACAGAGGTGATGTAATTTTTTAAAAAAATACACTGCCAGGTGGAGTGGCACCTGGAGTTAACCCATCTCTAACTCCAGCATGCAGTAGGACTGAGTTTCAGGCCAGCCTGGACTACATAGCAAAAGCCTGTCTCAAAACCAAATAAAAACCCAACTACAACTAAACACAATATTCCTCCACACAGAGATTAGGAAGGGCATGGTGCTAGCAAGGAGAGTCTTTCTGTGTTGTAACATGGTGATGGGTATCATGTTTGAACCCATATATATTTTGAAAAATATAACACTAAATTTTGGGGCTTTCTTTTCCCTTCCTCCCTCCCTCTTTTTTTTTTGTCTTACAGTACAAAGGGTGCTGAACCCAAGGCCTTGCCTGTACTTTTGTAAGGGTTCTATCATTGAGCTGCAACCCCAACCCCTTTTTTACTTTTTGTCCAGAGATAGGGTCTTGTACGTTATGCAGGCTGCTTCTGGCCTTGAACTTGTGATCCTACTGCTTCTCCCTCCAAAGGTGCTGTTATTACAAGTGGGCACCACTGGGCTCAGCTCCCAAATTTTTAATAGCCAACCACCTCTAGTTTCCATTTCAGTGAATTTTCATCTCATTTAATCAAATTTCTCTAATAGACCCCAGAATGTCTTTTCTATGTGGTTGGTCTGAGCCAGTATCCAAGCCATGACCTTACCTATACGAAGCTGTAGCCTGGCTGGTGGCTCCCTTGTCACTTGGCTTTCAGGGCCCTGTATTCTCCCAGTTTCCCACAACTCCCCGCTTCCTCCTCCTCTTCAGGCTCACCTTGTGGCTCTTTCTCGTTTCCCAAGTGCTGACCCTGTCCTCAGTCTTTACTCTTACCTCTGTTCACTTCCTTGTAGTCTCATCCCATCTCAATCTATTATGTATGTTGTCAACTCACATATTTTTATTTCCAGACTGTATCTCAACTTCAAACTCCTGACTCATCCTATGGTCTAAAAGCTGTATTTATTTGGATGTCAAATAGGCCTCTCAAATGTAATCTACCCTAACTCTTCTCTAAATTGCTTCCCACCACAATCTTCCATCTCCGTGCATTTATTCTACTCTTCAGTTGTGCTGGCCCAAATCACTACTTTCACACACATGCCTGGTACAACCCACTGATGTCTCTTGCCTAGTCAGCTACAGTAACCTCCTCCCTGGTCTCTCCCCTTTCATCTGGCCCCTACCGTCTACTCTCCACATAGCAGACAGCAGGATCTTTTTAAACTCAAAGTCAACACCCTTAAACAACTTCCCACTTCAGAGAAGAGCCATTCTTCACACTGACAACATCCTACTGCCTCTTACCTTTCACACCATCTCCTGCCACTTCCCCTGTGTGCCAGTTACATTAGTCTTGCTCTTCCTCCTTTCTGCCCCAGCATGTCCTCATTTCAGTACTTCTGCACTTGCTGTCCCTCTGCCTGGAACAGTCTTGTCATAAAATCCCTCTGGCTCCATCTTCTTTTTTAGATCTCAATGAAGTGACTTCTTAGACAACTGGACTTTCCTGCAAATTCTAAAACTATGTTCTTCCTATACACTTGCTTTGTTTTTCTCTTAACACTTCTCACCATCTGAAATACAATCTATTGTTTTCTTTTCTTTTCTTTTCTTTTTTTTGCGGTACTGGGGGTTGAACCCAGGGCCTTGCCTTGCATGCTCTGTAAGTGCTGGACTACTGGGCTGCACCCTCAGCCCATTTTTTTACTTTTTGAGACAGGGTCTTGCTAAGTTATGCAGACTGCCTCTGGTCTCAAACTTGCGATCCTCCTGCCTCCGCCTCCCAAGCTTATTGTTTTCTTTTTTGATTCTCAATTTCCTCAGCTCTAATGGAAGCTCCCTGAGGACACGGTTCACTGCTATATATCCCTGAAACCTCGACCAGGGTTGGGCAGAATGAAGGACTTCTCCATGCCTTCAGCTTTCCTTTGCTCCTCTGAAAACCCGCATCTGATTAAGGACACAGTGTTGATAAATGTCCCGTGGATTCTAGCAGTGGGATGAATCAGGCACTGGTAGGCACATGCAGGAGGGCATTCTCCATTGTAGAGGTCCAAGTTTGCAACACATACTTCTTGCTGCTCTGGCCTTGTGATCGCACCTCACAACAGGTACTATGTTCTCTGGTCTTCTACCCAGGAGGCCCTGTCCTTGGCTGCTTTATCTGGAAAAGTCATCTCTCTCTCTCTCTCTTTTTTTTTTTTTTTGCTGAGGGCTGGGGGTAGTACTGGGGATTGAACCCAGGGCCTTGTGCATTCTAGAGTAGTGCTCTACCACTGAGCTATATCCCCAGCCCCAAAATGCATCCTCTTAAAGAGCCAGGTCAGAAAGCCTTTCCTCAGTTCTTGATCTAACCAGAATAACTGCTTCCTTTTTTGTGATGCCATACAACTTAAAATATCTCTCAACTCACCGGTTTTGTGGTCATGGGCTTATTCATATACAAGTGTATCTATTCCTACACTAGTTGACTATGCACTCCTGGTAGCCAGAAACCTTAACTTATTCTCTCTGTGAATCCCTAGTACTTGACAGAGTAGACATTCAGTAAGTACTTGCTGAACGAAATATTATGGTCTAGTAACTTCAAATTAGTCTAAGAAAAGCAAAATTATCAGAAGTATACTATTTTAGTAGACTTGGGGTAGTTAATTATCAATATATGTAATAAAGTGGTAAAATGTAGCTTGGCAAGCTGTGGATATATCATCTGAATGAGTATCCACTGTGTGGTGTTGCATAAACAAAACAGGCCCTCCCATTTCTACAATGCCTGCAGCCAGACCACTGTGGTGTCTGAACCTGTTAGATCTCAGAAACTAAGGCAGGGTCGTTGGGCCTGGTTAGCACTTGAATGGGAGACTGCCTGGGAACACCAGGTGCTATAAGCTTGGAGAAGGACCCAGCAACCCAATCCCAAAAAACAGCCATTGAAAACCCTATGGATAGCAGAGAAGTATTAACAATACTGTTTCACCTATTGTATGTAGGGTCGCTATGAGTTGGACATCAACTCGACAGCACCTAACAACAACAATCTCTACAACAGAAAAGAGGTACAAAGATAGGAGTAAAACCAGGAAAAACACAAAAACAGCCTCCCTTTAAACTTTATATTCTAGGATGCTCATTATGGTAGAGCCCCCTCTTATTTTTTCAGACAGGGTCTCTCTAAGTTACACAGACTGCCTCTGTCCTCAAACCTGCTATCCCTCCTGCCTCAGTCTCCTGAGTTGCTGGGATTACAGGCATGCACCACCATGCCTAGCCAAGTCTAGCATTTTGGTTTTTTGCGGTACTAGGGTTGTACCCAGGGCCTTGAATTTGGGTGTTCTGCAAGTGCTGTAACACTGAGCTGTGGCCCCAGCCCATTTTTCTACTTTTTGAGACAGAATCTTGCTAAATTACACAGACTGCCTCTGGTCTCAAACTTGCAATCCTCCTGCTTCTGCCTTCCAAGTCACTGGGATTACGTGCCACTGTACCCAGCCAAGTCTAGCATTTTAAAAAGAGAAATCATTAGATTTCTGGCACTAAACATTTCCCAATGATAAGGTAGTAGTAATAAAATGAGGGACTAGACTAGATGTGTCAAGGCTCTGCTAGTCCCTGAAATGGTAAGGAGATGCAGACTGTGAACCTGGTTCAACAATCCTTGAAGCTCTAGGAGTCTGTATGGTCAAGATTCATCAACTTGGGCTGGGAGTGTAGCTCAGTGGTAGAGTGTTTTCCTAGCACATGTAAGTCTGGGTTTGTTCCCCGGCACATGTAAGTCTGGGTTTGTTCCCCGGCATAGGAAAAAAATAAAAAACCCAGCATTTAGCTAACATGTATCACCATCTTTTTTTTTTTTTTTTTTTTTTTTTTTTGCAGTACTCGGGGTTAAACCTAGGGCCTCGCGCTTGAATGCTTTGCAAGTACTGGCCCACTGAGCAGCACCCTCAGCCCATTTTTTTTTTTTTTTTAAGTCTTTTGAGACAGGGTAGGGTCTAAGTTACGCAGACTCTCTGGTGTCGAACTTGTGATCCTCCTGCCTCTGCCTCCCGAGCTGCTGGGATCATAGGTGTGCGCCACAGCGCCCGGTTTACCATCTATTTTTTTTTTAAGCCTTCCCCTATTCCCCCTGCCCGCCCCATACTGGTGGTTGAAGCTAGGGCCTGGCACATGCTAGGCAAGTGTTCTATCACTGAGGCACACTCCAGCCCCTTCCTTATTTTTTTTATTTTATTTTTTTTGAGTCTTGCTAAATTGCCCAGGCTGCCTCTGGCCTCAGCCTCCTGTGATGTTGGGATTACAGGTGTGTGCCATTATACCTGGCTACCAGCCTTCTTAAACTTAAAAGTTAATTTGTCACAAGAAACTGAATTAGAGTAGATAACGCTAGCGTTTTTTCTTTAAAAAACTGAAATCTAAAGTCCAGTTTCAGCATGAATACTTCTTAGGCCCAAGTCATTTTTCATTGGGTTTTCACTGTACATTAACTTCAATGGATAGGTTTTAATTAAGAAGCACTCATTTACAAAACTCTACTGCCAAACCTCACTTCTTACAAGATGATTTCTGATTCTGCAGAGAAGCCTAGGAAGATAATTTCCATGCCAGAGAGCACCACTATTTCAGTGTGTTACAGACCAGGGTTAGAAAATTATATTCTTGCAATAGCAAAAAACAAATCAAACACAAACACTAATCTGAGAAACAAAAAGCTCAAAGCCTGTTTTGAGGAAAAATTCTATTTTTGGTTATAAGTACAAACTGATAGGAAGAAGAGAGCCTCAGAAAATGTAAAAGTAGCTGGATGTGCTAGCATATACCTGTAATTCTAACATTTAGGAGGATGAGGTAGGAGGATCAATGAGAGTTGAAGAGCAGCCTGGGCTACAGAGAGAGACATTGCCTCAAAAAAGAAAGTAATAAAAGTATTCTGTTGTTGTTAGGTGCCCATGAGTCATGTCGGACTTATAGCAACCCTTATAGGATTTTCAATAGCTGATTGTTTCAGGATTGCCTCGGGAGTGGATTGCCATGTCTTCCTCCATTTTTGCGGTGCTGGGAATCAAACTCGGGACCTCAGAGACTGCAGAGTGGTGCTCTACCAACTGAGCTAAATTCCAGCCCAAAAGTATTCTAGTTAGGGCCAATTAGAGTTTAGAGGAGCCTCACTGAACACTCAGCAAAAATATTTAACAGGTGAATTTCACAGTGGGAATGGACTTACACATCCTTTTTTTTAACCCCCAGTTCTGAGGTTCAAACCCAGACTCTTGTGCATGCTAGACAAGTACTCTATTACTGAGCTCCAAGTTTGTCCTTGGAGGCCAATTTTCTACCTACTGTACAGTGTAGAGGAAGAGACTCCTATAGTCAAATGGACCCTTTAGTGTGTCTTAGTGTAAAGGTGCTCATTCCATTCCTCAACTTTTTTTTTTTTTTTTTTTTTTGCGGTACTGGGGGTTGAACCCAGGGCCTTGCACCTGCATGCTCTGCAAGTGCTGGACCACTGAGCTGCACCTCAGCCCATTTTTTTTTTTTTTTACTTTTTTTGAGACAGGGTCTCACTAAATTACGCAGACTGCCTCTGGTCTCGAACTTGTGATCCTCCTGCCTCTGCCTCCCGAGCCGCTGGGATTACAGGCGTGCGCCACCACACCTGGCCATTCCTCCTTAACTTAATAAAGCCATCCTTACCCCTTCTCTGAAGTACAAAAAATCTCTTGTGCCATTTGTTACTAATCAAAAATAAGTACACTTTGTATTTGCATATTTTATAATTTAAAAAGTGCTTTCACTCTATTTTCATTAAAATGTTGTTTAAATATAATTTTACAGAGTTTGCAATCTACTATGTAGTTTTTCCCCTCAGGTTCTCACAGCTTTTTACTAACTTGGTTCATATAAATTTCAAATCCTTGTACTTGTCGAAGTTATTTATGAGGGAAAAAAATTCCTTTAAGCACGAAGACAAGTGTTTAGTTTTAAGGTTTAAAGTTTCCTCCTTATTAAGACTGTACCTCCTTTTCATTAATATTTCTTGAATGCACTGATACTGGTGCTGAAACAGAGAAAATAGTTTATAATTCTTTTGGTCAAGTTCTATCCAATTTGACCAAGAGCAGAACATCCTTGTTTTGAATTCACATATTTGATGTCTAAGTGTTTAAAAATATTATACCCCATCCCCAACTATATCAAATTCTACTCAGCACACTTAAGATCAGTCATAGAAAACAAACATATCCTAATGTTATGGTACTTGAAATTGTTTCAATAACATATGTTACTCCTAAACTTGAGGCCTGGATAGCAGGCATTACTTTGGGTGGTTCTGAGCTCACAGGACACTGACTAACAGCTCACTGCAACTAAGCCAGCCTCAGAACCCCAAGGAAACACTGCCTGGTAGAGTGCAGACGGGCCCTTAGGCCTGGCACTTGGTTCCAAACAGCTCTGTTTCCAACGCCTGGATTAGCCTTGTGGTTGCTTGGAACAGTAATAGTAGTAGATGCAATCCACACCTGTAATCCCTGATTTTCAAATTCTTTCTTTAAAATAATTTAGATCTCTGCTCCTAATCTGCCGTGATGTGAACAGCTCCCCTCTGCCACATGCTCCTGCTGCCTCCTCGACCATGTCCTCCCTGCCAGCACGGACTGAACCCCCCAAAGCAACATAAGCTCCCAAAGGACTGTGTTCACTGTATTCTGTTGGTGTACCACCTGCCCCATCATATGTGTTTGGCCAGTGCATCTCTGAGATTACAATTTGATTTTTGTTTTAGCACCATGCCAAAACTGAAATGCCTACAAAAAACCCTAACAAAGTATGTTAGACAGATAAGCTAAGTTCACAAATTCAAGTATATCAGCATGAAAACACCAGAGATGTTTAAGAATGTATGATAGTCCAAATAAAAAGCTAATAGCCTCACAAAAAAATGCTTTACATAGTATTACAAATAAGATAAAACTGACTTCCTTTGTATTTTAACCTGCTTCCTTTCTGAACCACCAAAAGAAAGAAAAAGGTGAGCAGATTTTGTAGGACAAAGGAAGAACAATTACAAGTTTCTTCAGATTAGGAAAATAACTGAGAAAATGGTAGGATCTTAAGGCAAGCACAAGGCCTCAGGTTGGATCCCTAGTGTGCGCACACACACACATATACACAAGCCACAACAAAATAAAAACTAAGTAATCTCACATATAACCCAAGGGGTAGACCCACAATATTTACCTTAAGGGTTATTTACAATAGAAAAAGATTTAAAACAATCTTAAGGATACAGCAGTAGTTAGCTCCAAGAGTATTCCAGTATTCTATTAAAAAGACTCAGAAGGCTGAGGGAAGAGGACTGAGAAGTTAAGGTTGGATACAATCTGTACAACCTAGTGAGATCCTGTCTCAAAATGGAAAAAAAGGGCTGGAGATGTGGCTCAGTGGTGAAGCACTTGCCTAGGCCCCGGTTTCAAACACTGAGTACTGCCCTCTAACCCCCTCCAACATTACACCTTTATGTAATGACATAGACATATCACTACATGAAAAGGGGTATATTATATATCACATATCAGATACAATCTGTATTATATATATTTATATTGTTACATATTATGGTATAATCCCATTTATCTAAAACAGTAGTCTACACAAAAACCTACAGATGACTATTCATAGAGACATTAATAGCCAAAAACAGGAAAAGAGAATTGATGCATGAATATATAAAATTGGTAATGGAATAGTATTCAGACGTTAAAAAAATGGACCACTGACACAGATTACCAAATAGATGAGCCTTGAAAACGATTTGCAAAGTGAAAGAAGTCAGTCACAGTGGTCACATAAATGTCCAGAATAGAGAAATCCATGGAGACAGCCAGCCAAGTAATAGATGCCTGGTGCTAAAGTAGGTGGAAGAAAGAGGAGTGACTGCTGCTGGGTATAAGTTTCAGGGGATGAGGGACAAAATATTTTACAGTTGATTGTAGTGATGGTAGTACAACTGTGCATTAGCTACAAACTCTACAAAGTAAAATTATAATCTGTGACATACTACTCACCATCCATGAGAAGCCAATGGCCAGTAAGAACCCAGATGAGGACAAGCATGACAGACAGAGAGAATGATAGCAGCTCAGCAGCAGTGAAACGCCCACAGCAACCAAAGGAAATCCTGGAAAACACACAACATTTACTGAACTAATAGGTACACCATTCGATAACCAAGCTCTCCTTTGGTTCTTCATGATCAGAGTTCTTGACAGTTGCATCATAACAGTAAGCAATACCTAAATACCTGGAAATCCAAAAGATCCATGCCTCTTTGGAGTAAGCTATGGAAAACATAGAGGAATTATACTTCTGTTCCCATTTGGTAATGTACTTTTTAGACCAAATTATTGACATGGGTATTTAAAAGTTTAATGTGACAAAATATCTGCAGAAGCTACGTATGGGAGAAATCCTATTTTTAAGAGAAAAACAAAATGAAGAAAGCCAAAATTCAACTCATTTAGCGAAGATGAAACAAGTATTTGTAAATAGTATTTTAAAACTATTTGGTTATCATTAATTCTTGGGAAAACTATCTGCCACTAGCAACTGGTTTCCAAGTGTGTACATACATCCCTATTAGCTCAGCACTTTGTTTCCATGGAGTGATGGCTTTAGAAGTTAAGGTGTGATTACTGGCACTGAACTAAAGTGGCTAGCATATCTATGTTACCAAAGAAGAAAGGCAGAGTGTTTGATTTCAACTACTATTCTCATATTCCATAAACTCACCAGTTGAGGCATGAAAGCACTGCTTCAAAAGAAAACTGCATTGTCTTCCATAATGTAAACAGGAAGCACATTATAATGACTACTATTTCCTAAGATCTGTTTATATTTCCTCAGCCATGAGAAGGTGTTAGAGGAAGTACTATCTTCTAATTTTAAAAAGATAAACATCCCACTTTCCAATCTCTTGGCATGTAAACTTAAGACTCTCAACAATGCTACCACACATGACAGAAAAAAACATACAAGTTTATAACTTAGAGGAAAGTCCCAAGTCCTTACTTGTTCTGAGGCGAACAGGGTCTTGTTAAATACTGGCACATTGGGAGGAGAAGAAAAGCAAAAGCTATCGTTGCAAGAACTAGAGGAAGAAAATACATAGTTAACTTTTTAATTTTTTTTTTTACCAATTAAAAGAAAAATGGCATAATTATAGAAATAAGTCACATCTCAAAATTCTTTTTTATTCTTTTTTTTTTTTAATTTTATTTTGGAGACAAGGTTGTTGGCTTGGAACTCATTATGTAGCCAAGGCTGGCCTTGAACTTGTAATCCTCCTGCCTCAGCCTCCTGAATGATGAGATTATAGGAGTGCACCATCACACATGGCCACCCCCAAAATACTTTTCTTAAGTAGAGACAATTTAACTGTAGAATCTTTTCTCCTCTGTGCCAGGAGATCAAACACAGGTACTTATGTACACTAGGCAAGCAGGCAGAGAATCTTTAAACTTACATAGATAACTGTTTTTTTTTTTTTTTTTTTTTTTTTTTTTTAAACAGGTACTTCATTTGAAGTAGCAAGAAATATGGGTAGATTTTCTCATTCTAAAGATAAACAGCAGGTTGGGGGATGATCCCCTACCAGGTCTGGCAGTATTTTGCTTATATTTTTTACATTTCCACCATTGCTTAGCTTGAAGACAGATTGGAGAGCTGTCAGTCAAGTTACTCTGACTAGCTATTAATGTTTCTATCAGGAACACTGGAAGAGGGTTCAATGACCACTATGCCAAACTAGACCTTCAGGTAACCTCCCAGAAAAGGAGCCACAATCACAGCAAAACTGCTCTGATGTCACAAAACTCCTGGAATTTTCAAATCCTTGGACTTTCTTTCAGACTGTGCTGACAGATCTGAACAGATGATGTGTGTATCGGGTGGTTCAAGGAGAGGGAGGTGCCATGGCACATTAGCTACTCAGGAGACTGAGGCAGGAGGATTGTGAGTCCAACTTAGACTGTGCTTTGCAAATAGAAAAATCAAAACAAAGGGGCTGCGAGGTGCAGGTCAGTGGAGCCAGATTTATGAAGAAAAGCTTGCATGGCAGGGTATATAATCCTAATTTTTGAACAATGATAAAAAGATGACTTTTTTTTTTCTTTTAGGATAAGAACAGATAAACTTATTTACCTGCTGTACATATTGTAAAAACTACTTGAACTGAGTCAAAGAAGAAGAACATTACTAGAAGAGAGACAGATGCTCCAATTGGAAGGAACAGAGCCTGGGTAGAGTCAATTGTTTGGATACCTAAAAGACACAAAATGGAACATATTAACTTATTACATAATAGGCACCATGCTCATGCACCTTATAAGCATTAACTCATTAAAATGCAGATGGTTTTTGTGATTACTGTGTAATGAATTGATTATACAGGCCCTACAATTGTTTCCAAAGAGATTATGATCCTGCCTGCTCTATGCAGTGCCTTCACTATAGTAAGTGCCCAAGGAATACTTGTTGAGTAGGACAACCACCTTCTGGCACTGACCATCTGGAAGACAGGATGCAAACAAACAAACAAAACCCTAAATCAAGAACATTAAGAGGCAATAAAAAAAAAATCAGTGTATTTGTATGTATTTCCGGGTTTTTTGGGTTTTTTTTGAGATGAGGTCTTGCTACATAGCTCAAGCTGACCTCAAACAATCCTCTTGCCTCAGCCTCTCGAGTGCTGAGATTATATGAGTGCACTACCATGCTCAGTATATTTGTGGTCTTTTATATAGGTTTGGTAAAAGAGGTGGTTTAAACCCACTAAGTAAAGTAATTTTTCTATTTGTGGATTTTATGTACCAGTAATTATGTTCAGTCTGGTGAGGACGGGGATAAATAAGACAATGCTGCAAATGTTGTTGTTAGATGCCATCGAGTTGAGTCTGACTCACAGTGACCCTATGTACAACAGAACAAAACACTCCCTGACACTGTGCCATGCCTGGCACTACGTGAGTGCTTCTCTGCTATTCATAGGGTTTTCAATGGTGGACTGTCTCAGGAGTGGATTGCTAGGTCCTTCTCCTTATGCTAGGTTCTTCTCCTTCAATGCTACAAACAGCAAATCAGAAAAATTATTTTACGAGAAAATTTTATAATGGACTAAAATAGGAGATTAAAGGGGGATAACATCTTGAGATAGAGTAGGATTTAGTACAGTGCTTATCAATTCTTGCTGCTTACTGGATTTACCTCTGGAGAGCTTTGTAAAAATTACTATGTCCAGCCGGGCGCAGTGGCACACGCCTGTAATCCCAGCGGCTCGGGAGGCAGAGGCAGGAGGATCACAAGTTCACGACCAGAGGCAGTCTGCGTAACTTAGCAAGACACTGTCTCAAAAAAAAGTAAAAAAGGGCTGGGGCTACAGCTCAGTGGTCCAGCACTTGGAGAGCATGCAAGCGTGAGGCCCTGGGTTCAACTTGCAGTACTACCAAAAAATAAACAAATAAAAATAAAAATAAATAAATAAATAAATAAAATAAATAAATTACTATGCCTTGGTACAACCCCAGACCAATTAAGCTGAAATCTCCGGGGATTAGGCCCACTTAAAACCTCTCCAGAAAATTTAATTTTGTACCTAGAGTTAAGAATCACTAATAGAGTATCTGCTCAGTTGGTAGGGTGCTGCTCTGAGTCATGGGGCCGTGGGTTCGATCCCCACCATTGCAAAAATGGGAGAAGGATGTGGCAATCCACTCCTTAAGTAATCCTGAAAACAATCAGCCACTGAAAATCCTATGAATAGCGGAGAAGCACTGAGACAGTGTCGGGCATGGCACAGTGTCGATGAGTGTTTTGTTCTGTTGCACAGAGGGTCACTATGAGTCAGACCTGACTCCATGGCACCTAACAACAAAAATAGAGAATCTGGTAGAGAAGGGAATCATGGCAAAATGTGATAACCACTGAATGAAAAGGAAAAATTACCAGGTATATTTTATATCCTACCCACTTCCAAATTAACCCTGCTGAGATGTAAGAAAAGCGCATTATAGGAACCAAAGAAATTGTCTGTCATATAAGCTATTATAATGAAATATTCAAAGTAAAGTTTCTCTTCATTAAAGCCACAAATATACAATCAGAATAAACCCAAGACACAAAGGGTTGCAACCATGAACCAACCTTTAACAACTGCTCTGAAGTATTTGTTTGCCTGTCCCCCAAAAATATTTGTGGGTTTTAATGAAATAAAAATTTTTTCAGAATAAAACTTCTTAGTGATTAGGCAGATGAATGAAGTAATTCACTTAGAAATAGGGCAACTGAACTTAGGAAAAGTAATCTAGGTGTTCTGGCAAACAGATATGACCCGAGAAACAGTCTATCCTGAGCTGCAGTCAAACTCATTCATCATGGTGTATGGATCATGTTGGTGGGGCCCATCTATCAAACAAAACCCCATGAAATCTCTAAGTTTCTCTTAGTTTTTGACACAAGGTGCTCTGCAGTGGTTCAAAGAAGAACCAGAGGAAGCTACAGAATTCAGGTGCCTTTCACAACAGAAAATGATGATCTCAAATGCTCATTTGTTATAGAACACGAAACAAATAAAAAAAAAAATTTGTAAATCTTAAAAAACACATCCACATCCTCCTGCCATCTATAAAATGAAGCATCTTGTAGTCAAAGGACAAATACTATTAGTTTCCATCAGCCAGATCTGGTAGTGCAGGACTATATTGTAGCACTAGGGAAGCTGAGGTAGGGTTGTGAATTTGGGGCCAACATGGGAACAAAACCCTGACTGAACGGAAAAAATCTAGGTCAAAGCAAGAACATAAAAATTAAATGGCTGGTAAAACAAAGACTACAGTCCTAAGGTATGTAAGATGTGTTTATAATAAATCTAAATTTTAGTCTGTCATTAAAACAAAAAACTGAATACAACAAACCATTCTAGAATATTACATAGAATGTACAGATTTTAACCCAGGTGGCAATGTCATAGGACAAGTAAAACTCCTTTAGTTCTGATAATATGCTACTCAAAACTATGTATGTGATTTCAGTACTGTACTTCCTAAAACATTGGAGATAATGGTCTGCAGGGGAAAGAGATAATTAGAAATTTTAGCAAAACTCCAATCACTTAAAAGCAAAAACGAAACAAAGCTAAACAGAGCAGCCATAATTGGGAAGACTTAACACAAAAGTTTAACTGCATTGTCTTTAAAGCCAAAATCAACATAAGAAAAAGGCATAGGTGATGGAATTAAAATTTATGTACAGCAGCATTACTTTTAGTACTCACCTTAGCTACAAGCTAAATATACATCTGATTATAGAACACATTTAGCAACATCAATGTGCTACTGATATAAACATCACTGATTTTATACCTTTGACTAAATATTTATCAAATGCCTATTACATATTAAGCAACAGGAGAGATATAAAGAGTAATTTCTAAATCTTATGGAGTTAACAGTTTTAAGTAGGCAGATCAAAGATGTGTATTCTCTGCTAATAAAGAGAACTCTCAAGGTTGGGTTTGGTGGCGCATGCCTGTAATCCCAGTGACACAGGGGACAGAGGCAAGGGGATCGTGAGTTCAAGACCAGAGGCAGCCTGTGTAATTTAGCAAGATCCTGATTCAAAAGTAAAAAATAGGCTGGGTGTAGCCCAGAAGTAGAGTACTTGCAAAGTACTTGCAAGACCCTGGGTTCATCACGTAAGTACCACCACTCATGTTAACAAACACGTTAACAAACAAAAAACCCCCCAAATCCCTCCAACTTTACATCTCCACCAACCCTCATAGTTCAAATAAATTATACATGAAATTCAGTAAAGGCCTTCAAGATGTCACACAATGGAGTGTATATGGTTTTGTGGGTTTTTTTTTTTTTTTTTTTGTCTTTTTCTTAAATCAGTACTAATTACATGATACACTGATGTGCCAGTGGGGGGAATCTTGGGATAGGCCTCTTGCTGCAAATACAGGAGTCACAATATGTTAGGGGAGCCAGGAGCGGTGGCTCATGCCTGTAATCCTAGTAGCTTGGGAGGCAGAGGCAGGAGGATTCCAAGTTTGAGACCAGAGGCAGTTTAAATAACTTAGTGAGACCCTGTCCCAAAAAAATAAAGGGCTGAGGGTGCAGCTCAGTAGTCCAGTACTTGCAAAGCATGCAAGCACGAGGCCTTGGGTTCAACCCCCAGTACTGCAAAAAAAAAAAGAAAAGGGGGGGGGAATCTAAGACGACATGGAACAAAAGCCACACACCATTCCAACCAACTTACTTTCTCTTTTTTCTTCTCTCCCTTTCTCTTTCCCTTCCTCCTTCCCTCTCTTCCTTCTTCTTTCTGTCTCTACCTCCTCTCTTTCTGGTTTTTATTTCGTTATTTAGGTATTTTTGAGACAAAGTCTAACTCTGTAGCTCAGCCCTTGAACACACAATCTTCTTGCTCGCCTCCCAAGTGCTGGAATTATGGGTGTGTGCCATCATGCCTGGCTTATGATACGCTCTCCTTGCTTTATTTTGTATGTTTTCCACCTAAGCAGGCATCCTTAAAATATCATGTTAATTTTGCCTATTTTTTGAATTTTATAGACATTGAACTATGTATTTTTTGTGTTTGGCTTCTTTCATTCTCCACTACTTATTAGAATCATCAATGCTGTTATGAGCTCAACTTCATTGTATGATTATGTTAACATTTATTTATCTGTTCTATGAGTGGTGTTTAGGCTGTTTCCAATCTTTTGGCTCTTAGACATAATGTTGCTTTGAGCATTCTTCTACTTGACTTTTGGTGCATGTGTGTGTGCTTGGAAACAGCAACAGTGTTTTCCAAAGTGCTTGCGTACATTCTCTCCAGGAGTGCAAGAGGTCTTCTTCTTCTTGTTCTATATCCTAACCTGGGTATGGTCAGAGTTTTTAATTTTAGCTATTCTGGTAGGTGTATAGTATGGTTTAAATTTTCATTTTACTGATTTCTACTGAGCTGAGTGTCATACTTCCTTGTGGTTTTGAGTTGCCCAGACGGTGGAGTATTACTATATTCAGAGGTAGTAATTCCTAAGTCTTTGGTCACAGATACCTAAGGAACCTTGCAAGGAGATGCATATGGTCCATCTAATCCTCTGTCATCATTTAATACTTACAGCTTCTTTTACAATCAAGGATAATTCAGTAATTTCTGATATATCCAAAACATGTAACCTATAGAGTAATCCTTCCAGCCCAACTTTCCATACATGATGCTGGCATATATCTACACTTGGTTCCTTATGGTCCCTCTTCCCGTCCCCAAATTCCATGATTCTGATTATTTTGGGAGTGGACAACTGTCATCTTTTAAAAACCTTTAGTCACTTTCTTGTTCAACTGGTCCAAAATGTTGTTGTTGTTAGGTGCTGTCGAGTTGGGTCTGACTCACAGCGACCCTCATAGGGTTTTCAATGGTTGATTGTTTTGGGATTGCTTCGGGAATGGACTGCCATGTCCTTCTCTCCTTTTTGAGGTGCTGGGGATCAGACTCAGGTCCTCAGAGAGTGCAGAGCAGCACTCTACCAAGTGAGCTCAACCCCAGCTGCCTGGTCCAAAATACTCTTGACAAAATCTTTTTTTTTTTTTTTTTTTGCAGTACTGGGGGTTGAACCCAGGGCCTCACGCTTGCATGCTCTGCAAGTGCTGGACCACTGAGCTGCACCCTCAGCCCCGTTTTTTACTTTTTGAGACAGGGTCTCACTAAATTACACAGACTGCCTCTGGTCTCAAACTTGCGATCCTCCTGCTTCCACCTCCCAAGCCACTGGGATTATAGGCCACCATGCCTGGCTTTCTTGACAACATCTTAACACTAAACTTACACCTTCTTTTCTTGGAACCCTCCCTTCAGTTATGCATTGTTAATCATTTACAACTTCAATTTCTTCGTTGTTGTTAGGTGCCATTGAGTCTGTGTCCAAATCAAAGCGACTCTACATACAATAGATGAAACACTATTGTCAATGCTTCTCTGCTGTTCATAGGATTTTCAATGCCTGATTGTTTTTTGGGAGTGGGTTGCCAGGTCCTTCTCCCCAAGCCTATAGCACCTAGTGTTTCCAGGTGGTCTCCCATTCAAATATTAACAAAGCCCCTGACCCTGCTTAGCTTCCAACGGGATTGGATGCCACAGTGGTACAGCTGCAGGCACCTATAAAACTGCTTATGTTTCTCCATTCATCTTTCTGGCTATTGTTCTTTCTTTGCTTCTTGATAAATACGACCTGTCTTCAGTGCTATTCTTTCTATCTAGAACGATGTTATATTCCATAATCAATTACTGGGCCTTCTCTGCAATGACTATTTCTTTCACACTGTTTTTCCTGATTACATGGAAGTGAACTGCATCTTATCCTAACCTGTCTTTATCCGTTTTGGTCTCTGTGGCTCAAAGTATATACTGTAGAAATACAAGCTGTCAAGGATAATTAAGCACAATACAGGAGGTAGGTTTAAGAAAATGACCATTTAAATAGAGGTGTTCTACTTTCTTTAGATTCTGATTAATAACAATAAAAACTGATGTTACTAGGTAACTTCTTTCCACCGTACTTTGAGAATAAAATTGTACTCAGACACATACCACAGATTTCTCTTTGGTTTCTGTAATCCAGTATACAACAGATCCATAGTCTAGTTTAAGTATATCATTTGCACATATGCTATAAAATATAAGACTCCCTCCCTCCTTCCTTCTTTACTTCCCAGGGCCTCACGCGTGTTTTACAAATGCTCTACTACTGAGCTGCACCCTCAGCACATTTCTAAACTTTTTATTTTACGACAAGGTCTCATTAAATTATGCAGGCTGCCTCTGGCCTTGAACTTGTAATTTTCCTATCTCCACCTCCTGAGTTGCTGGGATTACAGGCATATGCCACTGTACCCAGCTCCCTTTTCAACGTAACACACAGTCCTCCATCAATATTTTAACTTTTTACTATTGTTGTTGTTGTTAGGTGCCATCAAGTTGGGTCAGACTCATAGCAACCTTCATAAGGATTTTAACTACTGTTTGAAGATTGTTTCAGGAGTGAGCTGCCATGTCCTTCTCCCATTTTTTCTGGTGCTGTAGATCGAACCCAGAACCCCAGAAAGTACAGAACAAGCATGCTACCAACTGAGTTAACCCCCAGCCAAACTTTTTACTAGACTCTCAGTATTTCTTCCCCATTTGACCTGTCCCTATGGCTCAAGCTCACTTTCACTTCTGGACTGGACTTACACGCTCCCCTCTCCTGAATCAATTTCCTCTCTAAGTTCTCTGTTTCAAGTCCAGCTCATTCTTTTTCAGGAAAGAAACTTTACTTGACTCATTGTTGCTCACCTGACTTAGCTTTTTCTTTACTCTCTTTATACATGGATAACGACATGATTTCATCTCTAGAGCTTATTCTAACCCACTGATGATAACTACTTGTTCAGAGGGATTCTAAGGCTTGTGGAGTCAGTTAAAAAAAAAAAAAAGTGCCTGCCTGCCCACCCCAGGGATGGAAGGTGAAACTAGCATTTTTAAAAAACACCTTGTCAAGACTTGCTCTAGTGCTTTTATATCTTTCAAAATATGTAAAAAAATGTTGAATAAATGGTAGGTACTTAATAAAAATTTGTTAATATTATCAAATCTTTTTTTCCTTCTTTTCCCTTCCTTTCTCTCCCCTCTTTTTTTCCTTTTTCTTTCATTTCTTTGTGTTGGGGATCAAACCCAGGGCTCCCTTATTTCTAATTTAATTCTTTCTGCAATAAGCATAATTTTTTTCTAACTATTGAGGCATAACATTTTAAGTATATAATTCAATTATTTTTATGGTATACTTATCAATTGTGAAACTATCATCAGAATCTAGTTTTGAACACTTGGATCACCCCAGTAAGATCCCTTAGTTTAAAGTTAGTTCTCTTCATCTCTAGCTCTAGGCAACCATTAATCTACTTTCTGTCTAGATACATTTGCTGTTTTGTAAGTTTCATAAAAATGGATTCAGTATGTACTGTTTGGTTTCTTTCACTTATATAATACTTTGAGGTTTATCAATATTACAGCATGTATCAGTACTTCATTCTTTTAAATGCTAATATTGTACTGAATGGATAAAGCATATTTTGCTTATAAATTTAATAGTTTATGGGATTTTGGGTTGTTTCTACATTTTGGTTATTCTGAATAATGCTGCTGAACATTTGCCATGTAGCACACTTCTGCTGTTGTTGTTGTTAGGTGCCATCAAGTCGGTATCTGACTCATAGCGACCCTCATAGGGTTTTCAATGGCTGTTTTGGGATTGCCTTGGGAGTGGATTGCCAGGCCCTTCTCCCATTTTTGTGGTGCTGGGAATTGAACTCGGAACCTCAGAGACTGCAGCGCAGTGCTCTACCAACTGAGCTAAATCCCAGCCCAGCACACTTCTAGTGTTTTTAAATTTTTTGGAGGGGGCACTGTTGAGACAGGGTCTTGCTGTGTAGCCCAAGCTGGGCTGGAACTTGCTAAATAGATAAACCTGGCCTCAAACTTGTGTTGATTCTTTTGCCTCAGCTTCCTATTTGCTGGGTGCCACCATGCCCCACTTTAAAAAGGTTTATTTACTTTACTTGGGAGTTGAACCCAAGGGCCTTGCGCATACTTTGCAAGTGCTTTCCTACTGGGCTGCATCCTGAGCCCATTTAAATTTTTTTTCTTTTGAGATAGGGTCTTGCTAAATTATGCAGACTGCCTCTGGCCTCAAATTTGCAATCGTCCTGCTTCAGCCTTCTGAGTCAGTGGGATTACAGGTATGCACCATAGCGTCCAGTGAAACAGATATTCACATAAGGTCTGAAATATAAAGAAAAATAACTTAGTCTTATAAGTACTTCATATAGCTCTCTTTTAAGAGTCACTGAATGAACTTATGATCAACACAAAACTATCAGCCTCACCAAAGTATCTAAATGAAGTCACAGGCAGGTGAACAATGACCTCACTAACCTGCCCTACTGTTTTTTTCTTTTTTTTTTGGTACCTGGGGGTTGAACCTAGGGCCTTGTGCATACTTGCAAGTGCTCTACTACTGAGCTGCATCCTCAGCCCCTTTTTTATTTTTGTCTTGAGAGAGGATCTTGCTAAATTGCACAGGCTGTCTCTCTGGCCTCAAACTTGCGATCCTCCTGCCTTCACCTCTCTGGGGTTACTGCGCCTGGCCTACCCTATTTATCTTTAAGAAACATTTTCAGCAGAAAGCTTTTAGGCATGAGTTTCTTGTAAGCAAGAAATCAGTGTTTCAGATTTTGAACATAAAAATTTAACAGAGTATAGTGTATGGATTAGATTTTATTGTTATACCAAACAAAACCTTGAACCCAGGAGATTATAAACTAGGGTATAGAAAGAGTCAAATCAAGATAACTATGTACATGAAAGTTAATTGACACAAAATGCCTTACTATTATTGGTGCTGTTGCCATTGAAAGACCCAGAAGAACTGTTACTGTCTTTCTCTTTATCTTGATTTTCAAAGTCCATATTAAGGGATCTGTGGGAAAAAAAAAATTTATACATAAGTTTTAGTTTTGTTTAAGAAAGAAATAGGTCAGAAAGTCAGTAATGAGACAATATTTTAAAATGCTACAGCATTAGGAAAGAAAGGAAGATCTGTTTTGAACTATGAAAAATAGTTGTTGCCACATTAAAAAAAATAATCTACATTCCTTTCAATATGTCAGTTCAAGAGTTTTCCTGACTACAGATGAAAGCATTCCAATGTGGTTGAATCTTGCAGCTCTATCTCTGTGTGCATTCTTAACTACTTCCTTATGATTAAAACCTGGAAGGATAAATGCTGGGTCAAAGGTCAAGCACACTGACACTTTGAGATACCAAATAACTACCTCCAGAAATGGTGTACCAATTTACTCTGCATAGCAGTATGACAGTACTCCTTTCTTTTCATCTTGTCAGCTTTGATTCAACAACAAAGATTGCATTTTCTTTTTTTTCGTGTGTGTGCAGTAGTAGGGGACTGAACCCAGGGTCTAGCATATCCTAGAGAAGTGCTCAACCACTAAGATGCACCTCCAGCATTTTTTGTATTTTTGGTTTGGAAACAAGGTCTTGCTGAGTTGCACAGGCTGCCTCTGGTCTTGAACTCACAATCTCCTGCCTGAGTCTCCTGAGTTGCTGGGATTACAGGCATGTGCCACAGTGTTGGGCAAGACTGCACTTCTGTATCTGAAACTGTTCTCAGTACTGGAGATGAAAATAGTAAAACACTATTGGATTTCACATACATGGGTTTTACATTCAAAGGAGGAAGGAGACAGATAATAAGTAAAAATAAGTTACATACATGATATGTTAAGAGCTAAAGAGAAAAAGGTGGAAATGGGGGGGTTGAAATTTTAACAGGGTGGTCAGGGAACACTCAGCTGACAGGTGCTGAAGGCAGTGGTCACTGTCAATCTGGGCAACTGACAATGGCATCTCATTTTAATGCAGAATTCTTTACTGAAAAATTTTGTGTACAAGGAGCTTGTCCATTTACTTATTTTGTGAACTACCTGCTCAAGTTCTTGGCTCACTTTCTTTCTTATTCTTTTCTTTTTGAGATAGTTTTGCTATATAGGCCAGGCTGGCTTGGAACTTGTAATCCTTCTGCCGCAGCCTTCCAACTGAAGAGGTTACCAGGCGTGGCCTCCTTGGTTCATTTTCTTGTAGTGGTGTCTTTGTCTCCAAAAGAACATCCTGTGGTGATAGAAATGCTGTGTGTCTGCACTGACCAACTTGCTAGACATCAGTCACATGATCACTTGAAATGTGGCTAGTGTGATAGAAGCCCTGAATTTTAAGTTTTATTTAATTTCCAATAATTTAAATTTAAATAAAGTAAGGGCCCAAATAATAAAGCTCTTAGAATGAAAATAGTGTAAACCTTTGTAAATCTGGATTTGGTAATGGATTCTTAAACATGACACTAGAAACACAAACTAAAAACAAATAGAGTAGATTTTTATCGCACCTAACAACAACAATCAAATTTTAAAACTGAGATAATTAAAACAACAGAGATGCTCTGATGCTGGCCTTTAGAAGCAAACATTCATACTGCATTCCTTCTGTGAGGAAGGGCAGCCTCTACCACTGATGGCCTCAGTTCTATACCCGAAAGGAACTGTATCCTGCCAAGAACCTGCATCAGTTTGGAAAAAACCCGAGGCGTTAGATGAGATTTCAGCCTTGTGAGATTCTTGGCAAGACTCCAACTGCGCCATGCACAGATCTATACAAATTATAGGATAATAAATGAGTATTTTAAAAAAGTTAAAATCTTCTGTGCTACTAAGGGCACTATAGAAAAATGAAAAGAACACACAGGATGGGAGAATGTATTTGTGAATCATGTATCTGGTAAGAGGCTTGTACTAGAATATATGGACAGCTCTTCACACCCCCCAGGATGACTCTAATCAAAAGGTCAGATAATTGAGTGCTGGCAAGGATATAAAACTAGGACCTTCACATACTGCTGGTGGTAACAAACTCACATAGTCACTGTGGAAAACAGAATTCAACCACACTGATACCTGATTTTGGATTTCCAGCCTCCTGAACTCTGAGAAAATAAATTTCTATTTAAGCCTCCTAGTCCATGTTATTTTATTATAGCAGCCTGAGTCAATTTTTATGTCTCCAAATATGTTCAATATTAGTAAATATTCTATGTATGCTTAAGAAGAATATGTTTTGTTGTTGGGGTGTTTCATAAATGTCAATCAGATCACTCTGTTTAAGAATATTATTCAAATCTATTACATCCTTGCTGATTTCCTGCCTACTTGTTCTACCAATCATTGAGAGAGGGATAGTGAAATCTTCAGTGGTATTTATGGATTTTTTTCCTTCTTGAAGTTCTATCAGTTTTTGTTTCATGTAGTATGAAGATCTTTTATTAGTTGAGGGAACATTTAGGGTTAGATTTTCTTACTTAATTCACCCCTTACCATTACACAGTGTACTTCCTTGCCTGTTATAATTACTGTTTGCTCTGCAAGCTGCTTTGTCTGATATTAATATAACCACTCCAGCTTTCTGTTGATGAGTAAAAGCAACACCTATCTTTTCTTAAGCTTTGACCTTTTGGGGTTTATAAAGCAGCATGTAATTGGGTTTTGCTTTTTTATTCTCCGACAACTGCTGTCTTTTCATTGAACAGTTTAAACCAATTTTACCAATGGAGAGATTATTGATATGATGAGGTTTGTGACTATCATCTTGCTATTTGTTCTTTACTTGTCCCTTTTGTTATTGTTCCCTTTTCTTCTGGACTAATACAGTATTTTTATGATTTTATTTTAGCTTCTTTGTTGTTACATTAGGCATGTCTTTTTAAAAAATTTTTAGTGGTTGCCAAAGGGCTTACAATATATATTTTTAATACCTTCTACCTTCTAGTTAACTATTTCACATATAAAAAACTTTACAATAGTTTGCATTTATTGCCCCCCAAATGCTGTCATGCATTTTTTTTTACATATTGTGAACCTCCAAATATATTACTTTTGTTGATATGGTCAATTACCTTTTAAATAGTTTTTTAAAATAAAAAAACCCTTACCTATTTGTCAATGTGTCTATCATTGCTGGTGATCTCAATTGCTTTGTGTAGATACAGATTTCCAACTTTCATTCTGCTTCTTTTAACATCTCTTATAGTGTAAATTGCCTGCAGCCATAGCACTGGGGCATCTGATCCTGTCAGATCTCAGAAGCTAAGCAGGGCTGGGCCTGGTTAGTACTTGGATGGGAGACCGTTTGGGAACACCAGATACTGTAGGCTTGGGAGAACCTAGCAACCTGCTCCCAAAAATCAATCTGCCATTGAAAACCCTATGAATAGCAGAGAAGCACTGACAAAGTGTTTTTCACCTGTTGTACGTAGGGTCAGTATGAGTCGGATACCAACTCGATAGCACCTAACAACAATAGTGTAAATTGGCTGGTGATGAATTCTTTTTGGTTATGTATGTCTAATAACATCTTTTCTTCATTTTTGAAAGATATTTTTGCTGTAGCATTCTACAGTGATGACTATTTTCCTTTGTATTGTTTCTAATGATAAACTTGATGTTATCTTTATTTTTTCCTCTCTGCATAGAATATGCCCATTGCTCTCATCTTGCTTTTAGGAGTTTTTTTAATCACTGGTTTTGAGCTATTGGTTATAATGTGCCTTGGTATAGTTCTTCTTGTTTCTTGCTCTTAGAGTTTCTTGAGACTCCTGTACCTGTCGGTTATAGTTTTCAACAAATTTTGCCATTATTTCTTCAAATATTTTTTTCCCTGCCTTTCTTCTCCATTTTCACAGACTATAATTACCCAGATATCAGGCTACCGGTGGTTTCTCTTTTGTGTTCAATAATAGCTCCATGGTCTTTTTTTATTTTCTTTTGGATAGTTTCTACTGCCACGCCTTCAAGTTCAATAATCTTTTCTTCTGTAATGTCTAATTGTTGTTAATATTATCCAGTGTATTTAAAAAAAATCTCAGATACTGTCACTTTCATTTCTATAAATTTCATTTGGATCTATTATATAGCTCCCATGTACCTACCTTTTTTGTACATGTGGAATATAATTATATCTGTCTGATGTACTTCTCTAATTATTCTAACATCTATGTCTCAGTTCTCATTCATTATTCTCACCATGGATTAGGGCTTCCTTTCGTGGTGCTGGGGATTGAACCCAGCGCTTCAAGCATGCTAGGCAAGTTCTTTACCACTAAACTACATCATCAACCCCCACTGCTTTAATACTTTAATATTCCTATAAATTTTGAGCTTTCATCTGGGAAGTTATTGGCTACCTGGAATTAGTTTAATTTGTTCAGGTCTTGCTTTTATGATTTGTTTGGCGATTTCAAAGTCGTACTCTGTCTAGGGTAATTATTCTCTACCAATGAGGCAAGATCTTTCTGACTGCCCAATGCCATGCAAATCACAGAATTTTCCAATCTAGCTATTGCTAACAGACACTCTTTCCTCTAATCCTTTCACATTATATTTTCTTTTACCTTACATAACTTCCTCACATGCATGCAGTGGTCAATACTTTGATGAATGCTCAAGGGGTCTGTCTGAAGATCTCTGGGGATTTTCTGTCTTTGCAACTCTTTTCTTTTGGACTCTGTTCTGTTAACTCTAGCTGCCTCCATCTCTCTGAACTCTTAATATCCATCTCCTTAACTTAGGGAGTCTCCTTCCCTCCTCTATCACTTGGAAAGTGTCTTGAGACAGTAAGCTGGGAAAGTCATCCATCAGTCAGGACTACTGACCTTTGTTGTTTGATGAACAGTGTCTTGAAAATCATCATTTTGTGTTTTACAAACACGTGTATATATGTACGCATATGTATGTATAAAGATGTATGTTGTTTCAGGTGGGATAACTCAGTCCCTGTTATTTCATCTTAGCTGGAGGCAGAAGTGCCCCAGGGTAGTTCTTCCAAATAAGTCTCAAACTGAGTAGATTTTCAAGTGAAGGAGAAGCCTCTTTTTGTTTTGTTAGTGCCTTTAAAAGTCTCTAGGAATACTGAAACAATGATGAGTTTTTATCCTTCTCTTTAAGAGTAGAAGATGCTATTCTAAAGAGGTCACAATCCTTCCTGGAAGGGACTCTTAGCCAAACTATTGGCTTGGGTCACACATAATTTCCCATCCCTCTCATTCAAATCTTTTGTTGGATTCAAGAGATCTGCTCCTCTACTATACCAGCCTGAGTCTACTTGCCATTTGGTTTTATGGAGTTTTGTCCATTGCTTAAACTTTCATATTTGGTACTGGTACTGAAGAAGCCCCAGTTGGCAAAGTCTTCAGTTAGAATGACTGACCTGAGGTGGGCATGGTGGCACATGCTCATGGCCCCAGGTATTTGGGAAGACAAGGAAGAAGGACCTTCTGCATTCAAGGCCAGCCTGGGTAACTTAGAGAGACGCCTGTGAAAGAAGGAAGCAAGCAAGGTAAAAGAAAGGGGAAAATAAGAAAAGAAGGAAGGAGGGGAGGGGAGAGAAGGGGTGTCCTGGCTAGGAAAACTTGTGGCGTACAGATCGGTTAGGTACACTTCATGCTGGTCTTCTATAAATTTAGCTAGTTTTTTTGTTTTGCTTTTCTTTTTTCTTTTTTTTTTAGACAGGGTCTCACTATGTAGCCTCCAATTTGCTATGTAGCCCAGGCTGGCCTTGAACTTGTGATCTTCCTGCCTCAGCCTCCTAAATGTATGCCACCATGCCCAGTAGCTAATTAATTGCTTAGGAAACTGTTCTATTGGGAAGCATGCCCGATGGATGTTTTGTTGTTATTAGGTGCCATTGAGTCAGGTCCAATTCATAGTGACCCTATGTACAACAGAACGAGACACTCCCCCCAACACTATGCCATGCCTGGCACTATTGTCAGTACTTCTCTACTATTCATAGAGTTTTCAATGGCTGATTGTTTCAGTATTGCCTTAGGAGTGGGTTGCCACGTCCTGTTTTTGCAGTTCTAGGGCTTGAACACAGCGCCTCAGAGAGTGTAGAATAGCACTCTACCAATGGAGCCAAACCTCAGCCCAACAGGACTAAAGGATGAATAATTTCAGATGTGACAGACCTTGTAAACCATGGTAGAAACACGGTCAAGTATCCTCTATGGAGTATGGTCAGGATTCTGATGTATTAGTTTTCCTTGGGGCTTTATCTTAAAAAAATAGAAGCTCTGGCTGGGTGCAGTGATGCACACCTATAATCCCAGTGACTTGGCAAGCAGAGGTAGGAGGATTGTGAGTTCAAGGCCAGAAGCAGCCTGAGTAACTCAGTGAGACCTTATCTAAAAATAAAAAATAAAAAAATGGACTGGTGGGGTAGCCCAGAAGTAGAGCACTTGCAAAGTATGTGCAAAAAGCCCTGTGTTCAAACCATAAGTACTAAAAAAATAAAATTAAATAAATAAAAATAAAAGCTCTGCATGTTAGAACATACTTCTTACATATATTTGGAGCCTCATTTATTTCTACCCCCCGTCAGAGGATGACATTTTGGCAGGGAATAAGTATACTAACTGCTCCTATTTCAGTCAGCCCTAGAGGAACTGTTGTAGTGACTGGCTCTGGAGACAAACATTTTCTTGTCAATTTTGCTTAGTTTCACAACAAACTACTGGTAGGCACAATTTTTGTATATTTTCCCCCTGCCAAAACACTTTTGGTAGTTTTCAGTATATAGTTTCATTTCTATGGTCTTTTACATTAATTCACATTTTCTTACAGCAGAGCTAAACGTCTGCAGGATTCTAAAATCTAGAACTGGTGATGCATTTCATGGGAACCTGTCTGAGTCAATGGTACGTGAAGACTGCTTCTTCCCTGTCAGCATGCTTTGGAAAGACATACTGAATTTTTCAAATTCATGTATGAATGGAATAATAACAACTACACTTATTACACATACTCTATTTCTCAGAATCTGATGACAGCAAGATAAGTTTATAGAAATCTTTAGCCGCATCTCTACCCTGGGGGCTATTTATTACACATCATTAGCTTCTTCTGTTCTTCCCGTTGGCATTTTATTGATATTATGGACTGGAAAGTTGCCAGTCATCTCTTTAGTCTTACTCGATGCATAGCTGTTATGAAACCTTCCTCATAACACTGAGTGGATGAGGGTGGTGAAGGTTAAGCTGAAGATTTAACTCCAATTTGATATTAGCTGTGGACTATTAAAAATTTGCCTGCAGCTGTACCACTGTGGCAACCCATCCCATCAGATCTTGGAAGCTAAACAGGGTCAGGGCTGATCAGGACTTGGATGGGGGACCGCTTGGGAACACCAGGTGCTGTAGGCTTGGGAGAAGGACTTGGGAACCCACTCCCAAAAAACAATCAGCTGTTGAAAACCCTATGGATAGCAGAAAAGCACTAACAATAGTGTTTCACCTACTGTACACCTATTGTAGGTGCTGTCGCGTCGGTGTGCTACTCACAGCAACCTTATCTTAGCAGTCCCTTTTCTTACAACCCAGTTGTTAGAAGTGCGACAGATTTAGGCAGGACAATGAGGTGCTATATGAAGAGGAACACCCTTATTGGGTCTTTATGTAAGTATGAATTTCTCATTGCCTCAAAAAAGCTTAGCTAAAACCAAGCCTTGTCTGATCATTATACTAGACATGAGTTACCACTGTACAAAACAGAAACCTGGCTAATTGAGGTAGTAAGTTCCGTATGTAAGTTCAAACTGGGAAGAGTCATGTCTTCTAGTTTTATAAAATAAGATCACACGGTCTGGGTTTAGGGGATCCCATGCCAGTGTGACTCAGGTCCAGTAAGAGTTATCCACCCCACATAGCTGACAGCAAATTGAGGCTGTTTAAATAATACCTTTGCAGAAGAGTCTGTCTTCAGAGCCATAGAGGACTATTTTGAATTATAGGGCCTTTATCCCAGCTTACTTGGTAATCTATTAACTCTACAGACATCAAAATGCTTGGCTGGACCTTGAATAGTCTGTTTTATCTTGATAGATGATTATCCTTCATTCTATCCACCCAACCTGCCCCACCATCATAATCTTACTATATAATAACATAATATAATGGTAATATATCATAATATTACTACATATTCCATTCCATTGTGCCCTGGCTATTTGCTTAATAAACAGCAAGCATGGGTTACTGAAATCAATGTTTAAATGACCAATACCAAGGTGGGTGTGGTGGCGCACACCTATAATCCCAGCACTGGGAAGGCTGAAGCTGAAGGATCTCAAGTCTGAGGCAGCCTGAGGGATAATGCAAGTCACTGTCTCAATTTCCACATACCCCCAAAAAAGACCAATGGAAGGACTGGAGCTATAGGTGTTTCAGTACAGACAACCATTTATCATCACAGAATGAAATTCACTTAAATTATGGCATTTTATGTGCTATTTTTTTCTTTTCATCAAATATGACTGAATAGGAATTAGTAGTTGACCAAGTTATAGGAAGTAAATTTCTAAATTACTTATGCATACAGCCAGATGCAATGGCTCACACTTATAATCCTAATATCTTAGAGGCCGAGGCAGGAAGATTACAAGTGCAACACCAGGCTGGGCTATATAGCAACACCCTACTTTAAAACAAACAAAAAATAATTACTGATGTAAACATAAAACTTATAGCAATAATTAACCACTAAGAATCTGGGCAGAGATAGTCTGACTAAGCTGAAAATGTCCGGAGGGTTAACATAATGATAGTAGTAGCTAACCTAATTGAACTCATACTGTCAGGTACTATGCTAGGTGTGGTAAAGTTTCCCCCCCCCCACCCCAGAGTGCTGAGGATTGGATCCAAGTCCTCACACATGCTACATTGGTGCTCTACCACTGAGGTACATCCCCAGCCCAAGATTTCTTTTTATAGAGTAATCCTATGAGCAGAGTGACTACAAATCCCAAATCCTGCTGTCCCAGCAAGATTATTAATAGTGTCCTCTCCCTTCAAAATATTCAAAGTGACTGGGTGCAGTGGCACAGGCCTGTAATCCCAGACACTCAGGAGGTGGAGGCAGGAGGATTGCAAGTTTAAGGCCAGGGGCAGCCTGTATAACTTAGCAAGACCTGTCTCAAGATAAAAAATAAAGGAGCTGGGGGTATAGCTTACTGGTAGAGTGCTTAAAAAGTATGTGGAAGGCCCTGGGTTTAACCCCTGGGTACTGGGGGGGGGGGGGAAGCAAAAACAAAAAACATCATAAGCTGAGTGTGGTGGTGCACATCTGTAATTTCAGCATTTGGGAGGGGGAGAAAGGAGGAACATGTGTTTAAGGCCAGCATGCACTACATAGTGAGACACTATCCCAAAAAACCAAGTGCTGCAGTTAAGCTCAGTTGGTAGATTGCTGTTCTGCCCACTCTGAGATGCTGGGTTTGCTTCCCAGCACCACAAAAATGGGAAAAAAACATGGAAACCCACTCCGGAAAGAATCAGCCATTGAAAAACCTATGAATAGCAGAGAAGCACTGACATAATACTGGACATGGCACAGTGTCGAGGAGTGTTTCATTCTATTGTACATAGGGTCACTATGAGTCAGACTTGACTCGACAGCACCTAACAACAAAAAAACAAAGGGATATATGTAGATCAGTGGTAGAGCACTTGCCTAGCACATGCAAGGACCTGGATTCAACCATAAGCACTGGAAAAAAAAATAAATCAGTGTTTTGGCTTGGACAATAGTTATATAATCATTCCACCTATGAGAGATTGTTAAGGGCTGAACTATGTCCTTGCAAAATTCGTATGTTGAAGTCCTAATCTTAGTACCTCAGAATGTGACTTTATTAAGAGATAGAGCCTTTTGAGAGGTATCTTCTGCATATGAAGACTGCCATCTACAAGCCAAGGAGAGAGGTGTCAGAATGAAAGAGACTGTGCAGACTCCTCAGATCTTGGACTTTTAGTTTCCAGAACGGTGAGGAAATAATTTTTTTTCCCTTTTCTTTCTTCCCTCCTCCTTTCTCCCTCTTTCTTCCCTCCCCACTCTCTTTTCTTTCTCTCTCTCTCTCTTCCTCCCTTCCTCCGTCCCTCCTTTCTTTCTGCAGTACTTAGGGGTTAAACCCAGGGCTTCACAAATACTTTCCAAGTGCTCTACTACTGTGCTGCACCCTTGCCCATTTTTATTTCTTATTTTGATGCAAGCTTGCACCCCTGCACCCAGCTCACTCTGAATATTTTTCAAGGGACAGGGTATGTGCCACCATATCCAGCTTCTTTTGTTTAAGGCAACTCGTCTGTAGTACTTTGTGATTGCAGTCCTGGCAGACTACTATAAAGAAGCTTTATTATCCCTCTACAATAAGGAAACCAAGGCTCCCAAACAAGCACACTTTTGTTTTTACTAAAAAAGTAATATAATAATACTAATATGCAATTATATGTGTTAAAAACTCAAAAAAAAAAAAAAAGAGAAAGATACCAAGAAAATAAAGATAACATAAATAACTAAAATTAAAAACAAATGAGGGAACATTACTACTGACCACAAGAAACTGAATGGATCATAAAGGAAGAGTATAAACACACTAATGCCAACCATTTAGACAATTTAAAGGAAATAAACAAAATTTTAGAAAGACACAAATTACCAAAATTGACTTAAGAAGAAATGGAAAATCTAGCCTTAAAAGAAGAAATGGAATTAGCAATTAAAAATCTTCCTATATGCAACCATAAAAGAACTGGAATGGGTATACTAACATCAGACAAAATAAGATATTAAGACAGGAATTATTTCTAGAGGTAAAGGGAGACATCTTAGAAAGGTCAATCCATCAGGAAATATATAACAATTATAAACACAAAGTGAAAAGACAAACGAGAGGTTGCAAGCATCTGTCTGGTAAAAAAACCTATCTTCATAATATATAAACAACTCTAAAAATTCACCACTAACTAGGTAAACAACCCAATTTAAAAATGGGCAAAGATCTGAACACATAGTTCATTGAAGATACACAGATGGTAAATAAACACACAAAAAGATGCTTGACACCATTAGTCATTAAGGAAATGCAAATCACAGCCATGATCAAATACCAGTTCATACTCACTAGAATAGAACAGTTATAATAAAAAAGATAATTAAGTGTTGGTGAGGATGTGGAAAAACTGGAACTCTAACGCAGTGCTGATGGGAATGTAAAATGGCACAGCTGCTTTGGAAAATAATGGCACTTCTTAAAATGTTAAACATAAGAGTTACCATATGACCTAGCAATTGCACTATCATCTACCCAAGAGAAATGAAAACAAACATCCACATCAGAACTTGTATATAAATGTTCACGAATGTGTTATTCCTAATTGCAAAAAAGTAGAAATAACTTGAACATCCATCAACTGTTGAATGGAAAAACAAGAGTACTATTCAGCAATAAAAAGGAATGAAATATGAGAAACATGTTATGACATGCATGAACATCAAAAACTTTATGCCAAGTGAAAGCAGCCAATGACAAAAATTTATATATTGTATGATTCCACTTATGAAATGTCCAGAACAGTCAAGTTTAAGAGAGACAGAAAGTACATTAGTGGTTGCTGTGGGGGTGGGAGGAAAGGAATGGGGAATGACTGCTAATGGATGATGCTAATGTCTAAAACTGGATTATGGTGATGACTGTACAACTTTGTAAATATACTAAAAACTAAGTTGCATATACTTTAAATGGGTGAACTTTATGGTATGTATAGTATATCTCGAGTTGTTTAAAAAAGGAACAAAGCAATGAACCAAGCAGAGAAACACAAAAAAGGAAACAAAAACTCACCACAAAGAAAACTTGGCTTTAGATGGTTTTATTGGTGAATTCTAATAGGAGTTGTTGTTGTAGGTGCCATCAAGTCGGGTCCAATTCAGTGATCCTATGTACAACAATTCAGTGATCCTATGTACAACAGAGTGGAACAACATCCAACAGTGTGCCATGACTGGCACTATGTCAGTGCTTCTCTGCTATTCATAGGGTTTTCAATGGCTGTTTCAGGAATGGGCTTCCAGGTCCTTCTCCAAAGCCTACAGCACCTGGTATCCCCAGGCAGTCTCTCATCCCAAGACTAATCAAACCAGACACTGCTTTGCTTCTGAGATCAGGCCAGGATTGGACGGATGCAAGGGTGTTATGGCTGCTGCTGTTAGGTGCAGTCCAGTCGGGTGTGACTCATAGCAACCCTATACACAACAGATGAAGCACTGCCCAGTACTATTGTTAGTGTTTCTCGATAGCTGACTGTTTCAGTATTGGGCTACTGAGTCCTTCTCCCAAGCCTACAGTACCTGGTATTCCAAGGCAGTTTCCCATCCAAGTACTAACGTGGCCTGATCCTGTTTAGCTTCAAAGAACTGACAAGATCAGATACCAGGGTGGTATGGTGGTTGTTGTTAGGTGCCTAGTCTGTCTTAGTCTGGAAGCTCAGGTGAACCCTGTCTACCATGGGTGACCCTGATGGTATCTGTAATACCAGTAGCACAGCTTTCAGCATCACAGCAACAGGCAAGCCCCTATGATATGGTAAACTGACAGACGTGTGTGTGAGGGATATGGTTTAGACATGTAATATTTAGAGAATAATACAATTCTATGCAACCTTTTCCAGACAATAGATCCCTTCTTATTTCCTAACTCATTCGATGAGACAAGTATGTCTTAATACCAAAACTATAATAACCCATAACAACAACAAAACTACAGATAAATATCTCTCCTGAATACAGGTACAAAAATCTTCCTTCTTTCTTCCCTCTCTCTCTCCCCCTTTCTCTCTTTCTTTCTTTTGTACTAGGGGGCTGAACCCAGGGCCGCAATCATACTTTGCAAGCACTCTACCACTGAGCTAAAATTCCTAGCCTCTTTTTTATTTCTCATCTTGAGATAGGATCTTGCTAAGTTATGCAGGCTGTCTCTAGCATCAAACTCATGATCCTCCTGCCTCTACTTCCCAAATCACTAGGATTATAGACACGTGCCACCAACCTAGCACTACAAAAATCTTTAATAATATGCCAGCAAACCAAATTCAGCACCATATAAAAAAAGATTACATACTATGACCAAGTGGGATTTATTGCAAAAATACAAAGGTTGCTTCAACATCCGATTATTTGGGTTTTATTTTCTTTTGTTTTTGGTTTTTTGAGGCAAGGTCTCCCTATGTAGTCAGATGGGTCTTGAACTCGAGATCCTCCTGCCTCAGCCTCTCAAGTGCTGGTATTACAGGTATGTGCCACCATGCCCAGCCTTCAATAATCTATTAATATACCATATTACTAGAAAAGGGACAAAATTCACACGGTCACCTCAACAGACACATAAAAACATAACAAAACCCAATATCCATTCATGAAAAAATTTTAAAAACTCTCCAAAAAACTAGAAATAAGAAGAACTTTCCTTAATCTGATGAAGGGCATTCATGAAAAACATGTTGCTAACATCATATCTAATAGGAAATATTTTTCTCTTGATACTAGGAACAAGACAAGGAAGGACATGTATCTTTGTCTCTTCTGTTCAACATTGTACTGGAAATGCTAGCCTGTACATTAAGATAGGGGGAGAAGAAGAAGACATGAAAGGCTTTTAGACCTGAAAGGAAGAAGCAAAACTATCTTTATTTGCAGACCACATGATCCTATATGTAGAAAATCCCAGGGAATCCATAGTAAAAAAAAAAAAAAAAAAAAAAAAAAAAAAAAAAAAAAAAAAAAAAAAAAAAAAAAAAAAAAAAAAAAAAAAAAAAAAAAAAAAAAAAAAAAAAAAAAAAAAAAAAAAAAAAAAAAAAAAAGATCAGCAAATGAGTTCAGCAAAGCTACAGTATACAAGATCAATATACAAAATAAATAAATAAATCCAGTGCTAGGGATTCAATCCAGGGCCTTATGCATGCTAAGCAAGCACTCTACCATTGACCCACACCCCCAGTTCTACAAATACAATTGTAGTTCCACATGCTAAGCAATGAACAATCCAAAAATGAAATCAAGAAAAAAAAATATCAAAAAGAATAAACTACTTGGGAACAACTTTACCAAAGGTAGTACAAACTTTCTACATTGAAAACTACCAAACACTACTAACAGAATAAACAAAGGTCTAAATAATTGGAGAGACATTCCCAGTCTATGGATTAGAAGACTCATTAAAGGAAGCCATTTCCCCCAAATTGATATATAGATTCACAATCTCTATCAAACCCCCCAAAAGCCTTTTATTTATTTATTTTTTGGTTATAGAAATTGAGCAGCTGAAGCTAAAATATATATGGAAATACAAAGGATCTAGAGTAGTCAGACAAATCTGAAAAACAACTGAGTTCTTACACTACTAGATTTCAACATGAAAACTACAGCAAACAATCTCATTCACAATAGCTTCAAAACAAATAAAAACACCTGGGAATAAACCTAACCAAGGAGGAGAATGACATCTACAATGAAAACTTTAAAACACTAAAGAAAGAGATTGAAGAAGACACTAGAGCTGGGCATGGTGGCGCATGCCTGTAATCCCAGCGGCTCGGGAGGCAGAGGCGGGAGGATTGCAAGTTCCAGACCAGAGGCAGTCTGCATAACTTAGCGAGACCCTGTCTCAAAAAGCAAAAACATAAAATGGGCTGGAGGTGCAGGTCAGTGGTCTAGCACTTGTAAAGCATGCAAGCGCGAGGCCCTGGGTTCAACTCCTAGTACCACGAAAGCAAACAAAGAAAAAAAATGATTGGCAGAGGAAGCATTAGTTTCACC
>VMDO01009836.1:0-58964 GCA_007922755.1 Pedetes capensis
TAGCTTTGGCAGGGCTCCTGGCTACTTTCTTAGGCTTCACAACTTTAGGCTTCTTGGGGCTCTTGGCGCCCTTCTTCGCCACCGCAGGCGTCTTGGCCTTTTTCGGAGTCCTGACACCCCCTTTCGCAGCAGCCCCCGAAGCCTTTTTGGGCTTCTTGGAGGCGCCAGTGGCCTTGGCTTTCGCCGCGACCTTTGGGGCGCTGGGCTTGGCTCCCGCGGAGGCCGTCTTCTTGCTGAGCCTGAAGGAGCCGGAGGCGCCGGTGCCCTTGGTCTGCACCAGGGTGCCCTTGCCCACCAGGCCCTTCAGGCCCAGCTTGATGCGGCTGTTGTTCTTGTCCACGTCGTAGCCCGCGGCCGCCAGCGCCTTCTTGAGGGCGGCCAGGGAGACCCCGCCGCGCTCCTTCGAGGAGGACACGGCCTGCACGATGAGCTCCGACACCGAGGGGCCCGCGGGCTTCTTCTTAGCAGCTACCGCCGCGGCCTTGGCAGGCTTCTTCGCCTTCTTGCCAGCCGAAGGCTTCCCCACGGATGCGGAAGCAGCTTGGGGTGCCGGAGGTGTCTCGGACATGGTGACTGTGACGACACAGTAACCAAGCCAACAAAAAAAAGAATCTCAGAAGCACAGGACACCCGCCAAGGCCAGGCGCAGCGTATTTATAGAGCGGGGCTGCGCTGTGATTGGTGCACAGTAGTGCCCGCCCCTCGCGTCCCCCGTGCGGCCCTGGTCTTCGCCTGGTTGCAGAGGGCGGCTAGCAGCTGCTGCGGCCTATTGGCTTTTTCCCTGGGAGCGCGCAAACGCCCCCTCCAAAGCTGGGTGGCTTCCTTGAGGTGGAAATTCTAGTCAGAGCAGGATCGCGCTGTGCCTTCCAGTAGCACAAGAGGGTATTGTTTCCCTCTCAAAAAGCAGCTCATTTTGTGGTGCATAGTGCTGTTTGTAATTAGCACGCTATGAAAAGTCCAAGTAGTTTTGTTTGAAGCCACTAGAAGACACCTTGCCAGAGATGTTAACGTCTAGTTTTCAAAGAACGGAACAGGCCATATTTTTAAGTAGTGAAAGAGGGAGGAGGAAAACGAGGTTTTAGGCCTTGTCTGCACATTCAGGCCCAGGTCTCATCCATGCCATTGTTTTTCCTGGCAGCGCCTATGAGCTGTGAGGCATACTTGATATATTTTTGTCAAAGGAGAGCGAATCCTACAAAACTATACAATTGACCGTCGCATCGTGTATGTGGAAAACCGTATGCAAACAATCTCAACACTTGCAATTTATTCCCACAGTCCAACGCACTCCACGAGTACCCGTTCCTCCTTACAACATATCCCCAAAGGGCACTGTTTACAACCTGTGGTTATCATGATTAATCAGCCTAGCCTACAAGAGGGGCTAAATAAACGACAGATGGATGAAACCATTCCCTGACTGGCATTGTCCCAAGAGTTTAAGACTCCTCTGTGTGAAAAAGGCAATCTCCCTGGTTTAAGATTTTAGGACAGTCTTCTTTTAATTTGTTTATGACTGCCAAGAGCACGTGGAAGCATCAGTATGCTACGAGAATTTCATATTGCGAATCAATGGCTATAAACTAACGAGAACAAGATGCTACTAAACTGGCACCCTTTTCTAGAATCCTAGGTAACAAGCTAGTGCTCGGGAGAGCGAGGTGATGGTCTCATTCTCGCGCGCGTTTTTGCGGTTTTCAAACAAGTCCGCACTAACCTAGGAAACCCGAGGTTGCTGCGTGTACTTTAAGCAAAATACAAAGTCATGTTAGTAGTGTGAGGCTCGTATTGTTCCCGTTTTCTTCACCAGTTTTTCCTACCTCTCATTTCACTGAAAAGCTGTTTTCATATGTATCGAGTAATTTCTGACTGGGAATTTGGAAGAAAGCAATTGCAATCAAAATTACTCATCTCAGTATGGGTAATTACGAAAAGCACGTACACAAGTTGAGAGGTTTGTAAACCCTTTTTGAAAGGCATAAGCCTTTTGTCTAACCAAATGCAGCTTTTTAGAAACGGAAATACTCCGAATTACCTAATTTAGGATGGGTTTCTATTACGTTCTTACTGAAATAATGGTTCCTGGCTGCCTTTGTTCCCATTGTTAAACTGTGGTTTGCGATTAACACATATATGAGGTGCTAGATCTGCTTTCTTAAAGGCTATTAGAAAATGGAGTAAACCAATCAAAAGGTAGGATCTGGTCTACATCCTGTTAGTACAAAAAAAATCATACTCAAGATTTAATGTTTGATAAAGCTATCAGGTTTGGTCTTCGCAAGCCTAAATTGTTTCTGCAGTCTGTTGCTGTTGGGCCAAGTCTTCTGCCTGCTCTGCAAGGGTAGTAACTTCAAGCTGAACCTGCTAGCGGTGCTGGAGAATCTGAGAACTACCGCTATTTTGTACTCACCAGAGTATATCCTAGCTCTTAGAAAACGTAAGCGCTTCAGAAAGCTTCAGTTATATAATTCTGAAGACCAGGACCTTTAACAAGGTGTCTTATTAAGGTAAATATTTCTGTGAGCAATAATGTAATATTACTAAGCTTGAGATTATGCTTTGTGATTTCAGTGACGGTCCTTGGTCAATTACAACAAAGGAATCCCATTTTTGGAAAAGGTTTCAGAAACTATCTTGGGTAGACAAGCAGGGACGTGTAAAGAACACTTGGATGGGGAGCGAATGGGCAAAATTTGGTTATCGCCTCCCCCCAAAGAATTAAAGGTTCAATCAGATTTGGAGAACTACAATCCCACAAAAACCAGGGCTTTTAGTCCTATAAAAAAGGTTAAAAAAAAAAAAAAAAAAAAAAAAAAAAAAAAAAATGGTGAAAAGAGGGTAGATGTAATAACCAAGGAAACTACACATCTGCTGGAGGCTTTCAAGATGAACCAATCAGAGCCTGAAACGTCATGGTACGTGCCTTTTTTATCCAATCACTACAGTTTACATACTATAAATATAAGCAATGCGTCTGGTTACCATCGCTTTCTTAGTTCTGAGGTGCTTTGTTGTAAGTTGTTATTGTTATGGCGCGCACTAAGCAAACCGCTCGGAAGTCGACCGGTGGTAAGGCGCCACGCAAGCAGCTGGCTACTAAGGCGGCTCGCAAAAGCGCCCCGGCTACCGGCGGCGTGAAAAAGCCGCATCGCTATCGGCCTGGTACGGTGGCGCTGCGCGAAATCCGCCGCTACCAAAAGTCGACTGAGTTGCTGATTCGTAAACTACCCTTTCAGCGCTTAGTACGCGAGATTGCGCAGGATTTCAAAACCGACTTGCGCTTTCAGAGCTCTGCTGTGATGGCGCTGCAGGAAGCGTGTGAAGCGTACCTGGTGGGTCTTTTTGAGGACACCAACCTTTGCGCAATCCACGCCAAACGCGTTACCATTATGCCTAAGGACATCCAGCTTGCCCGCCGCATACGCGGAGAACGAGCATAATTGCAGTTAGAAGGCGTTCACAAAAGGCTCTTTTCAGAGCCACCCACATTTTCAAGCAAAATGGCTGTAAAGTACTAGGTACTCGTTGCTCATAAAATGTGTCCTAACACTCCAACGTTAAATAGTACTTTGTGCGAGTGGATTTCTCTCCCAAGGGTACCCGTCACAAGGTTTTATATAAGGATGTGAAAACTTGCTTTTCAAGAGCTTTTAAGTGTAGGCTTCTGGCCCTGAATTATCAAAGGCATGAAAAAAAAAAAGTTACATAAACAGCTTTAAGAAAACGACATTCACAAAACCTGGCTGGCCATTATACAGCTAAATCCTTCCGCTTCGGCATATTCACGATTAAGATTTCAAGTTTGGTTGTGAAAATGTGTTTTTGCCTTAAAGCATTTCTAGTTCAAATATTTGTGGATCAGTGAGTTTGCTTTGAGATTCTACATCTAGTTGCTCCAGGCATAACGCCATAGCTCAGTTTAAGACTCATGGGGGGTGGGTGGCGCTCGGTCTTTCCCGAGTCCCTACGGCTTGGAGGACGGATTAAGGGAGGGGACTGTAGACGTCACATTTCCCGCCTGCGCGCTTTCTATTCTCTACATCTGTTGAGGGGTGGGGAAAAGGTTGAGGCAGCTATATAAGACTGGGCTCTCCTTTTCTCTCTCACTTGCTGTAGGTTCTCTTCTTGCACAGTCATGTCTGGTCGCGGGAAGGGCGGGAAGGGTCTGGGGAAAGGCGGCGCCAAGCGCCACCGCAAGGTTCTGCGCGACAACATCCAAGGCATCACCAAGCCCGCCATCCGGCGCCTGGCCCGCCGCGGCGGAGTCAAGCGCATCTCCGGCCTCATCTATGAGGAGACCCGCGGGGTGCTGAAGGTGTTCCTGGAGAACGTGATCCGCGATGCCGTCACCTACACGGAGCACGCCAAGCGCAAGACGGTCACCGCCATGGATGTAGTCTACGCGCTCAAACGCCAGGGACGCACTCTCTACGGCTTCGGCGGCTAAGGTTTCTGATTTCTTCATAACTTGCATTTCTGAACCAAAGGCCCTTTTCAGGGCCGCCCATCTACTCAAAAAAGAGCTTTAGCAATGCATATGTGCTTCCCAGAGCACAGAGAAGACTGAGGGAAATAAGGGGGAAGTTCAGCCCTGTGTTCGTTACTGCCATTCACTGGATACGAATAAGCCTTTAGTTAAAATTGAGTAGAAAAAGCCGGGCGTAATGGCTCACGCCTGAAGTCCCAACGCCTTGGAGGCAAAGGCAGAAAGATCGCAAGTTCGAGACCAGAGGCAGTCTACTTAATTTAGCAAGATCCTGTCTCAAAAAGCAAAAATGGGCTGGGATGCAGCACAGTGTTCTAGCACTTGCAAAATATGCAAGCACGAGCAACTGGGTTCAACCCCCCACTACCGCAAATAAAAACAAAAAAAATTTTTTAAATTAAAAAAGTTGCAAGGAACTTGCATCAGTTTCTGCAAACAAAGAGAAGCACTGCCCTATCAGCGAGTCCTGTTCGTGACTGTCAGCCAATCAGAACTGATGACCTAATGTGGTTCCCTTAGGCAAGCCCGAGAGGGGGATGGGAAAGCTGACGAATGCTTTTCGAGAAACTGGCAAAACCTCGTTATTTGTTGTGTGTCTCCTATGCATTACAAAATAGAGACAATCATGTACTGAGAACAGTACTGAAATTGTCTCCAACGACACGACGATTTATCTCTGAAAAAAAATCTGAAATGGAAATGAGATTCAAACTGCCATAACCCGGACCCTGGATTCAGGGGAGTTTAAAATCTGGTTTAGCTAGAAAAGACCCCTCCATTTCTGTGTCAACTCAGCTCTCGGCAGTTAATTAGCCACTCTAGTTCCTTCACAGAAGAGTGGAAGTGTCCTAAAATTAGTTGTGATTGATAGTTGTACAACTAGGTAAATACACTAAAGTTCACTACACTAGACATTTCAAATGGGCAATTTTTATAGTAATGTATATGTAAACTATACTGCGATACCATTTCCATTTTGGGCCTTTTTCACCCAAATTGATTATATGGGGAGACAGTGACAGGAGATGAGGGTGGTAATCGCAGGGCTGTTGGTCTGTGAGTGGCCTGTGCTAGACTCAGAAATTTTGGCTTTTTCTAGCCAGTTACTGTAGCCCCACAATTTTAACGGATGTCTCTGATCTAATGATGTGTCAAGTGATATGTGAGGTTTCAGAAAGCTGAAGAAAGAATGTGAACTCACTTAACATTGGCATAGGGAGCTATCTTGCTCCTGTATGAACAGATATCCAAATCTTCTCACTGGGCTCCTTTTGGTTATGTTTATAGGGGACTCATTCCTGCCTTAGCATGTTGGCTTTATCCTTAGCTGAGTATCTCACCTTAATTTAGCCTTAGCTGAGTGTCTCGCCTTAATTTTAAAAATACCAACATATATGTAAATATATATATTTGTGTGTGTGTGTGTGTGTGTGTGTGTGTGTGTGTGTGTGTTAATCTTTAATTTTTATTAGGAGACAAGCTCCCATTATGTAGCCCAGGCTGGCCTGGAACTCACTATTGTAGCCTAGACTGGATTGGAATTGGTGATCCTCCTGCTTCAACTTCCTCAGTATTACAGGTGTGTGCCCCCATGCCCAGCTTTCTTCCCTTTTTTTTTTGTTTTGTTTTGTTTTGTTGTTGTTGTTGGTTTTGGGGTTTTATTATTTATTTATTGTTGTTGGGTTTTGGTTTTTATTATTTATTTGTTTTTTGTTTGTTTGTTTGTTTTGGTAGTACTGTAGGGTTGAGGCCAGGGCCTCATGCATATTTTGTAAGCATTCTGCTACTCTGCTTTAAAAAATTTTTTTTTTATCTTGACAGAGGTTCTTACTAAATTACACAGGCTGCCTCTAGCCTCAAATCTGCTATCCTCCTGCCTTCACCTTGGGAGTCACTGGGATTACAGTGGTGTGCCACAAAGCCTCACTTTTCTTGATTTTTAAGTCCTGTTTTCCAGCAGACAAATGCTCAAGATTTCTTGGGAAATGATGAAAGTACCCAGCATGGTTTAAAACTGACAATGGAGATAATTCATGGCTGCATCCTGGATGGTTTCAAGAAATGGGAAGGAGTCAGAGGAGCAAAGCTTGGGAGGGAGGGCAATCATTTTATTTCCTTCTTAGCTGGTATTCTGTCAAGAGATGTTTCTTGATCTCTTGCATTGTGCTAGATACTATTGTAGACATTGAGGTCATTGAGCAAATTAGAATTCCTCTCCTCATGCCTAGAGTCCATATGGATAGAGATCTTCTAATGTAGGAGATGTTGTGGCTACAACTGGCTTTTGTCAAGGTCTGCCTGGCCTTATATTTCATACATAGCATTACGCATAGGATCATCCTCCTCTTAATTATGTCCACCTCCACTGTTGTTAGGTGCCATCAAGTCAGGTCCCACTTATAGTGACAGAACGAAACACTCCCTGGACTGTGCCATGCCTGGCACTATGGCAGTGCTTCTCTGCTATTCATGGCGTTTTCAATGGCTGATTGTTTCAAGAGTGGGCTACCAGGTCCTTCTCCCATTTTTGCCATGATGGGGATCAAACCTCAGGCCTCAGAGTGCACAGAGCAGCACTCTACCAACTGAGCTAAACTTTAGCCCTCCCACCTCCACAGTGGGTGGAAACCGCCAAGCCTTCCTCAGTCCTTTCATACAATCCTTGCTTGATTTGCAACACTCCTCCCCCTCCACCCCTGCCGCCACATCATCTCTCAAATCTAGAGAGAAACTGCCATGCAGATTGGGGAATCAGTTGAGGCAATACTATAGTGGGGCTGATGGAGCCCTGGGGACTTGTGTAGAAGATTCATGCATGTATTCATATTAAAAAAAGCCTCCATAGGCAGGAGTGCTGGCACATGCCCGTAATCCCAGCACTAGGGAGTCTGAGACAGGGGGATCAGCAAGAGTTTGAGGCCAGCCTGGACTGTACACAGCAAGTTCCAGGCCAGCCTGAGCTATATGGTGAGATCTGTTTCAACAAAACAAAACAAAATAAAAGTACCATCCTGGCATCCGATCCCATCAGATTTTGAGAGCTATACAGGGTCGGGCCTGGTTAGTCCTTGGATGGGAGAACGCCTTGGAACACCAGGTGCTGTAGGCTTGGGTGAAGGACTTGACAGACCACTCCCAAGAAACAGCCATCAAAACCTTGTGAATAGCAGAGAAGCACTGACAACATTGCTGGGGAAGTCTTTCCTTCTGTAGTATATACGGTCTCTATGAGTCAGACTCGAGTAGACAGCACCTAACAACAAATTTTTAAATACTTTTCATAACCATGTCATATTATTTGACATTTTCAAACAGAACTTTTCAAACAAAAATCACTAAATCAATTTCAAACAATTTCAAAATCAATTTCAAACATTTTCAAACAAAAATCACAAAATCAATCTTGTGACAGGGACAGGACATGATGGAAAGGGTGGGGACTGCGAAGATATTTTTTCAAAGGAGACAGATTCCTTTCCTTCAAGGGTAGCCTTGTCCCGGCGTTAGGGTTGGAAGACAGAATTAGAAACCTTAAGTATACAGATTCCCTTAGTCTAGCAGATGTAACTCCACAAACTCTCCTAAGGAACATTGCTTAGGAGAGTCCCCAGGGGATGGAAATCAGGAATCAAAGTACCTTTAAACTTAATACTGCTTTAGGCTTTAGGGTGACATCAGGTCAGGCTCATACTCCACCTCAGTGAGGGTGGGCATCCGCTTGGATGAACTACTGGGCAGACGAGAAGGCGGGCGATTCGGGAGGCCCTAGTTTGTAACTTGCCGCCTTTGTAGAGAAAATAGGGAATAAATACCCGGCATTTTAATGGCAAGGATCTCTTTTAAGCGATCCAGTGATAGCCGGGGCCTCCGTACAGGTTCTCATCAATTGTAAACTCATTGAAGCCTAAGAATAAAAAACGAGTTTAGCGGCTCTATGGGCACCAACTGTGTCGAATCACTTCTCAGCCAAGATCGTGGGCGGGGACAGGACTAACCCCTCCAGATGCTAGGAACACGTGACCCGGAAACCTGCGTCCTGTTCGACTGGCTCACAACGCCAAGGGGACTTTCGGCTACCTCACTTTTGCTTCCGGGACTCCAGCTTTAATCCCCGCCCATAAGAAAAACCCGGCCCCCTCCGCTTGCGTAAGACAGGCGCCGCGCACAAAGCCCTGGAGGCCGGTCCTAAAGCGAGTCAGTTTGTGTGATCCCAACACGTGAAACTGTACAGTTCTTTGAGGAAGTTGGCGGCCCTGAAAAGGGCCTTTGGAGAAAAATCAAGGGGTGAAATGGAAACTTAACCGCCAAAGCCATAGAGGGTGCGGCCCTGGCGCTTGAGCGCGTAGACCACGTCCATGGCGGTGACCGTCTTGCGCTTGGCGTGCTCCGTGTAGGTGACGGCATCGCGGATCACGTTCTCCAGGAACACCTTCAGCACCCCGCGGGTCTCCTCATAGATGAGGCCCGAGATGCGCTTGACTCCGCCGCGGCGGGCCAGGCGCCGGATGGCGGGCTTGGTGATGCCTTGGATGTTGTCGCGCAGAACCTTGCGGTGGCGCTTGGCGCCACCTTTCCCTAAGCCCTTACCGCCTTTTCCACGGCCAGACATGATTAAGATTTCTCAGACAAAGTGAATGAGTTTCCTGCTGGGACCTTGGGTAATTATAAGCCGCAATCGGACCTCGTTGAGAACTGCAAGCGGGAGTGGACAAAAAGGCGCGGCCGTGTACCCTTTGCTCCGCCCATCTCTGGCCCGCGACCCAAGGACTTAAGACAGAAAATACTTTTCATTTCTCAATTTTTTAAGTTTTTCTTGCGTTTGACTACACTTGTATTTGAGTCTGAAGTGGTATCTTTGTCTATGAAATAAGGACTTACACTTTAATAACAGCAATTGAAGGAGTTAAAAATATACCACTATGGGATACTGATTATTTACGTGAGACCCTTAAATAACAGATGGGAAAAGATCACTTTGATCTTCATTCTCTAAAAGCTGAAAGTGAAATTCCCATGTGAAAGATGCCCTCCCTATACTAGGAAGAAGCAACATTCTTATTAAGGACGTGAATTGAAGCCAAAAGAAATCTAAACAAACCTTGGTAAACTAACGTTTCTGTGTCAGTTCTCTAATACCCTAGTTTAAGACCTTTGGCCTTGTCGCATTTTCACAGTTTGCTATTTGCCCAAACCAGTATATAAGTAATTGATTCTGCTTCTTCAGATTATCATTTTCTTATTAGGGCTCCTATGCCACATAAACTCGAGTTAAGTATGCCTTCCTAACGTTGATTTTATATCAATTTTATTTGCAGGCCTAATCAGGACCCTTTTTTCAATCTGTATACTTGGGGTAATAACAATACTAATGAGACTATAGTTAGACTCTGGATTGGCTAATGCAAGCAAAATGTTACAGACTGTTGCAAAGAAGCACTATATAAATATGTTTAGTTTTAGTTATTATTTTAAAAGTTTGCCTGATATTAGAATATTGCTCTGAGTGCTCCATTTTGGGCTTTTACTCGCAACACAGTATCACTAACAGCAAGTATGTATATATTACTATTTTTTAAAAAAATCACAGCATGTAATAAAGTAAGAGATGTTGACAGGTTCTGTTTTGTGTTTTATGCGTGACATGTTAAAAATTATTGTCTAAAATAATTTCTTTGTTCCCTTTCCCAAAGTGTATTGACAATTGGCTCCTTCTAGCTTTTCCACAGCCAACCAAGAATGTAGTTCAAATTTTCAGATTTCCATAGAGACTTGTTACTTTTGTGTTGACTCTTCCTATCAGGGGTGCCATAGCGCATACTTGTAATCCCAGGGACTGGGGAGGCTGAGGCAGGAAAATCATGAGTTCAAAGCCAAATGTAGCCAGTGCAATTTAGTGAGATCTTGTCTCAAAAAAGGGGGTGCAGATCAATGGTAGAGAACTTCCTCAGCATGAACAAGGCCTTGGGTTCAACCCTTCAGTGATGAGACAAAACAAAAATTCCCCAAACACTCATCAATCACTGAGTCACTTTTATTGGAGAAACTAGAAGTTCTGCTGCTAATTTTAAATTTAAATTTAATTTTATTATTTATTTATTTATTTATTTGAGATAGTATCTCCCCTTACAGTCCAGGCTGACCTCAAGCTTTCCATCCCCTGGCCTGATCCTCCAGAGTGCTGGGATTATAGGCATGTGCCACTGAGAGGGTTTTGAGTGCTAAATTTTTAAGTCTGAACAATCCATCTTGAACTTCTTCCTTTCCTCTGAGAATCTGGATCTTTTCACACAAGTCTCTAACCAAAACTGATTCTAGATTCCAACAGCATAAACTATAAAATTCAGCCTATGGTAGAATATGGTGCTTGGAGAAGAAAAACCATATTTAACAGAAGCCTTTGCAACAACCAACATTTAATGCAATCAGACTAATTCTAGGGAGGCAAGACCTTACCCTGTTAGGATCTCCAGCTGGCCTTGAGAATGTTTGGCATAAAATAGATTAGCTAAACAAAAGCCTACAAATTTATTTCACAAATGTTTTATGGGACGGGGTAGCCCTCATAAAGAAATGAAGACCCTAAGAAATAGCAAAACCTAAGTGTTTTTATTCAAAATTGAACAAAGACAGTTAATTGTGGAAAAGTATGTGAGGAAGCTAAAGGAAGATATGAATTATTTTAACAATGTTTATATAAATCATCTCATCTATGACTCCCTGTTGAAGAGTATTTGTTTTCTCATAGTATAGGGAGGGACTTTTCACATGGATATGCTTTTGTTTATTAAAAAGAAAAGAAGATTAGAATGCCTTTCTTGCATCTGCTGTTTTTGAAGTGCCTTTAGGTAAAAATAATCTTCATGGAACAGGGGCAATTTTTGGAGTACCATTTCTGTCAAAACTAAACACTCCTTTATCTCTCTAACCCACTTTACTCCTCTAATACAAAACAATAGGTACTTAATGCAATGTTATTAAAATGCTGGCATTATTCTGCCTGCAAAATGTTTAGTATATTTCCTTTCATAAATATGAATTTCTGGGCAGCAATGCAGCTCAGTGAAAGAGTGCTTGTCTAGCATGTAGTGGACCTTGTGTTTGACCCGCAGCAAAGGAAAAAAGAAGAAAAAGTGAATCCCGCCATTCTTTGATTTTTAAATACTTTATTTTATTTTATTTTATTTTATTTTATGTATTTATTTTGTGGTACTGGGGTTTGAACCCAGGGCCTTGCACTTGCATGCTGTGCAAGTGTTCGACCACTGAGCTGCATCCCCAGCACTTTTTTTTTGTTTTGTTTTGTTTTTAACTTTTTTGAGATTGAGTCTAAATTACGCAGACTGCTTCTGGTCTCGAATTTGGGATCCTCCTGCCTCTGCCTCCCAAACCGCTGGGATTACAGGCATGCGCCACCGCTCCCAGTTTAAATATTTTATTTCTAAATTGAGCAGCGTGTATGCAAGTAACATCAAGTGAAAAGGAATTTTGTAAGCTAACGTTAGGTTTATTTAATTTGCTTTAAAAATTCTCAAGAGTATAAGAAAAAATAATACACAGCTCAGAAAAGTTAAAATATTTGTATAATGCTGTGTCTAAAAATAGATTTAAATCCCAACAGTTTTCTAGAACATGGGTAGGGGTGCCATTTTTCTGATGGGGAAATTGATTTGCCTTAGATGACATTAGGTAGTAAGACTGGGATTTGCACCTGAGTCAGCTAGTACTCAGACTGTAGGTACAGTCAGCTTTTCTTCCTGTAGTGAGATTGACAGTGTCTTGCATTCTAAAATGGTGCTAACCTTTTAGGTTTTTGTTTTTGTTTTTGTTTTGGAGACACTGGACAGTTCTGTGGAAATCCTCAAATAAATGCAGACTGAGAGCAGAATCCATGTTGGAATAAGGGTGGTAAGGGGCTGGGGAGAACTGCCAGACAGCCATGACCCTTTGTCCATGTGAGTGTCAGACACTAATGGGCACTTTGAATTTGTCATAGCTATGCTGTCAGACCTGGTACCTAAACTTTTTTCTTACAGTTAATATATCTGAAGAAAAAAGTCAAGCACTGTACATCAAAGCCAACACAGATACAACCAGACTGTTGAAATACTTGGATGGCAGCTGCAGTCCTGAGCTAGAGGGCTATTACCTTTGTGTAGGACAAGTGTATTAGTGCCTGTCATCCATCTTCCACGGGTAACGAATGTTTGCAAGGCAAAGCTGTAGCAGGGTCTAGAAAATGAAATGCAGCATTAGACACCCACCCACCTCCCCGTTCATTTTCATAATTTTTAAAACCCAATTATTTTGTAAGCCCCAAATCACAAATCCAAGTAAACGAAATAATTCAAATTTAATCTTGTTTTTGTTGTTGACAGCTGTCCAAATGATTTTAGCTTGATACATCAATTTATCTCGGGTGCTGGCAAAATAATTATTGTAAAGAATCCATGAAAAAAGACATGTGAAGGTCTTGGAATTAGTGGCTGTCGTTCTTGAGCATTCTGCATAGTTGTTTTAGTTTCAAAAATATGGTGCGAAACCTAGAGAATAAAAATAACCCTAACAATTCAAATAATTTAAAGCATAAATTGCTATTGCTGTTCCAATCACCTTTTTGTCACCCTAATCGCAGACTTCTGGGAAACACAAAAGATCAACAAAAAGCTTTACAATTGTAAATCCTAGGTTTACCTACAGGGACAAAGCAGGAAAAAAATTGCAGCATGCTACGCTGCAGTCATGCAAGATACAAACTCAAGGACATTTACAGGCCCAGACTATTTGTGATTTAGTATAAAAAGGAAAGGGATTAAGCCTTTGGAAAAAGTTCATGTTACAGCTGCTTTTGTTGGAATAACTGGGTGGCTCTGAAAAGAGCCTTTGGGTTATTTAACAAAGTAGACCGAATCTAGGTTTAGATTTATGCTCTCTCTCCACGGATGCGACGAGCCAGCTGAATGTCCTTGGGCATGATGGTGACACGTTTGGCATGAATGGCGCACAGGTTGGTGTCCTCAAACAGACCCACCAGGTAGGCCTCGCTCGCCTCCTGCAGCGCCATCACGGCCGAGCTCTGGAAGCGCAGGTCGGTCTTGAAGTCCTGCGCGATCTCGCGCACCAGGCGCTGGAACGGCAGCTTGCGGATCAGCAGCTCGGTGGACTTCTGGTAGCGGCGGATCTCGCGCAGCGCCACGGTGCCGGGCCGGTAGCGGTGCGGCTTCTTCACGCCGCCGGTGGCCGGCGCGCTCTTGCGAGCCGCCTTGGTGGCCAGCTGCTTGCGCGGCGCCTTGCCGCCAGTGGACTTGCGCGCTGTCTGCTTGGTCCGGGCCATGGATAAGGCAAAAGGAACTTCCTAGGAGACTTCTGTGAAAGACTAGAGCCACCGTTCTTTTATACAATCAGACTACCTGCTATTGGGCCCAAGGGCATTCAAAAGTACCCGCGCTTTTCCCGGATTGGTCCAGGTCTGTGCGTGAGGACCCGGATCAAATGCTGCTTTCAGTTTGGTGAACGAACCTAACGCCCTGCTCTTCACCACACCTATTTTCATTTCATTTCATTTACTGTTTAGATTGTATAACTGCTGTGGACAAAAATCTTTCACAGCAAGCCCCTGAACTCAAAATTTTAAACAAGATTACTACATAAAGCAACGCGGAAATCAACATAAGAGCTTTTTTTTTTTTTAAATCAAATATACGTCGCGGCGTTTATAGAAATTTGCTTATGGGCTTCATGTAAAATTAAAGTATTCCTGGCCATGGCACATGTATTTTGTGCAACTGGTAAAATGTGATTTTTAAAGGAACGTGCTGACGATATTAAATGGTACTTTTTTTCTTTCTTTTTTTTTTTTGGTGGGACGCAAGGTTTTGCTGTATGTAACCCTTGTTGATTTCCGTTGATTTTCCCTTCTCCTGAATGCTCAGATTACAGGCATGCGCCATCAAAAGCGTGCTGGAATTTACTTTTAATTGCTTGAGACTGCGGCTTTTATGCACTGCTGTACCTATGGGGAGAGCACGGAGTTTCTTTCTCAGCCTCTCGGTGTGGTGCGCTGCTATATATGCTTCACTTTCTCCACGGTATCAAACTATTTTTTGCAAACGCCCAGCTAACATTCTTAAGGTGCTAGACTTAGCAGTTAGGGCAAAATAAAAAGTTCAATTTTACCCATAAGTCCCCACGGATGACCCAGTTCTAAGCACAACAGCTCATTTGAAAGAACTAGTGGGTGGCTCTGAAAAGAGCCTTTTGTTATTTAGCCCGATTTTCTCAGGGAAAACGGAGAACCTAGTGAGCACCAAATTATTTACCCTTAGCTTTATGGTGGCTTTCGGTTTTTTTAGGCAGCAGCACGGCCTGGATGTTGGGCAGCACACCTCCCTGGGCGATGGTCACACGCCCCAGCAGCTTGTTGAGCTCCTCGTCGTTGCGGATGGCCAATTGCAAGTGGCGCGGGATGATGCGCGTCTTCTTGTTGTCGCGGGCCGCGTTGCCGGCCAGCTCCAGGATCTCGGCCGTTAAGTATTCTAGAACCGCCGCCAGGTACACCGGGGCGCCGGCTCCGACGCGCTCGGAGTAGTTCCCCTTGCGTAGAAGGCGATGAACACGGCCCACAGGAAACTGCAGCCCAGCTCGGGAAGACCGAGTCTTGGCCTTTGCGCGAGCTTTGCCGCCTTGCTTTCCGCGACCCGACATAGCTACTTGTACGGATGGAATAACTGCCACGAAAAAAACGTAACCAGAATACTGTCAGGAAGGTGAACGAGAAATATTTATACTGACTGGAGGTAGGCTGAGCGGAGGCCTCCCATTGGCTACCTACAGTTGACCAATGGGAAAAGCAACATCTGCAGCCTTCATTTGCATATGAGCCTTCCAGGTTTATGCCTTTTCCAAACACCAATCTGATTTGAGAAGAGTTGAATACCAAAAATAATTGTATCAATTTGACATTCACGAGCCATTCTTAAACGTGGAGAGGGAGTGTTTGTCCTCATTGTGAGTTTTGGCCACCAGTCGTTTTCTAGAACTGGAATGTACGGTTTTAGAAAGGAATGGACTCAGAACAATTTCTGAATAGATAACACTTAAGTACTTCTTTTCCAGGCGTCTTGGCTCTTTAAACGTCACAAAAAGGAAAAGTCGTGTCGTCCCTCCCCCCTCCCTCAGGTTTAGAGGTTGCACTCAAGGCATTGCGTATATTTTACAAGCTCTCCGCCACCCTTAACCCTTTTTTATTTCTTAAATTGGGACAGAGTCTCGCCAAGTTATCCAGGCTGCCTCTGGCCTGGAACCTGTGATTCTTCTGCCTCCGCATCCGGAGTCACTAGGATTATAGGCGTGCTCCACTGAGCCCAGCTGGAAATGATTATTTATTGTGGCCCAACTCTTCTTAAATTGCCTGAATAATGACAACTGAGGACAAGGACTGGACGAAACGCTCCTGACTTAGCACAGCAAGGGCCCTATTTCATTTATGCCTTATGTATAAGGCTTTTGAGGTCACCTTGAAAGTATGTGGAATGAGTTCTTTCCTCACTTTAGAGATTGGAGAACTGATGGACCCAGAAGTTGTTTATCTTGCCTAAGGTAACAGTTAATGACTCCACCTCCTGGGTGGGAAAGCCATTCACATCATTCATCGGTGCTGTTTCCAAACTCCTTTCTTTCCTCTTTTCTGGCTTGACTAGAACACACAAGATTACCTTTGTTTCTGAAAACTCCCTACCAACCTCCACTACACTTTACTTGTAGAGCTAATAATTCTAAGAGAAGGAACAATGCCCTCTCTGAGTCTGATTACCTGAGTCCATGAAATAGCAGGCAAATTAACAGTGAAAAGATTCGTTCATTACAGTTATGGAGGCATCACAGGAAAGAAAAGTGAATAATCAAAAAGTCCACGAGATCTAAATCTTTATATACTTTCTTCATAGAAGACAGAGGAGAAAGGAAGTAGGTAATTTAAGGGAGAGCAAATGATTTTTATAAAGAGTAATGGGCCCTTGGGAGAATGATAGCCAGTGACAAAGTCTGTCTGGCATTGGCTCCCAGTCTCCACTAGTGATAAAGTTAGTTTTCCCTGCTTGAGATTCCTGGAATGGGATTCTTGACAATTGAGTTCCTTTTGGAGGATCTGTGCTTAGGCAGGTATGGGGAGTTCAGAGACAGCCCCACTTCTTTTGCTTTTCCACAAGTTCCCTCAGTTTGCAATGATCAATATACTACAGAGGCATACCTTCAGGTGGCATTTTCTGAATTCTTTCATAAAATTGAAATGCATAAGTACTAGCAGTCTCTGGACCCCTTCAGAAATGAAAGCAAAAACACTCCATAGTACAGAAATATTAAAAGTGAGATTATGTATTATAGAAACTATATTAATATCATTATAGTTTCATTGTTATTAAAGCTTTCATGTTGAGGAGCATAAAATCAAGAAAGATTGCTAATGGAAATCTTGCTAGTTTTCATTTCATAGTACATGAGATAGAAGCAGGTGGCACCCAGCTGGAGGTGGATAATTGAGAAATTTCTGAAGGTTCAGAGCCACAAGTGTACTTATACCCAAAGAAGATAATAGAAAGAAGATCCTGTGGCTGAAAAAATCTGATCTGTTCCTAAGCCCGCATTGTCAATGGAACATGGCTTTTTACTAGGGAACTTGGTAGGAAAGTAAAGGAACTCATTTTCTGTTAACTTTTTGTCTTCTCTCAAGTTTTCTGACTCCCGACTTTTTCTCTTAATAGTTAGGCTCTTGTTGTTATGGTTAACTTCATAATCAACAACATTAAACATTAATGTTGTTGTTGTTAGGTGCCCTTGAGTCGGTATCCGACTCATAGCGACCCTGTGTACAACAGGGAAACACTATTGTCAGTGCTTCTCTGCTATTCATAGGGTTCTAAATGGCAGATTGATTTTTGGGAGTGGGTTGCCAGGTCCATCTCCCAAGCCTACAGCACCTGGTGTTCCCAGGCAGTCTCCCATCCAAGTACTAACCAGGCCCCACCCTGCTTAGATTCTGAGATCTGACGGGATCAGATGCCACAGGGCTACAGCTACAGGCTGTAACACTTGCTTATTCTCTTTGGAAAGTTGGATGACTCATGGAGATGTGAAAATACATCTTAGACACTGCCCCCCAAAGTTTACACTCTTTTGGGGGAGGAAGGATTTGTATACCTGATGGTTAAATAGCAGTGCACAGTCTGCATCTAAAATGCAGGTTTTGAGCAATAATGACACAAGAGCACGTGGAGGGGATGACTAATCACAATAAGTTAGAAAAATTGAGAGTTCGTGAGGGAGAGGTGCATCCAGTATTTATTTAACAAGTATTTACTGAACACTTGCTAAGTGCCAGAGAATGTTCTAGGTGCATGGAACATAGCATTGAATAGAGACCACAATCTGTAGCCACGGGATGCTAATTTTATTGTTCAGAAGGCTCGCAATATGGTACATACATAGTGAAAGTGTAGAGTGCATTTTTTGGTTATGAGTGTTTTGAAGAAAAATAGAGTAAGGCAAAGGGATAGGCAAGAACAGGAATAAGGAAGGAAAGCATCAGCAGGGAGGTGTCACTTAAGTTCAGATCTAAAGAAGATGAGAAAGCCAGCCTAATAAGAAGGATAACTACCTCAATAAAATATCACATCTACTCAAAGTCAGAGGAATGTCAGGAGCCAAGGGTCAGAAAATACAGTTTTTCTAATTTCTTGAACACATTGTAGGCCATTTTGGATGTTGCAGTATATATGGACACGCTTAAATAAATTAGAAGCCAATGCTAAGTGTTGCTTCAAAAACAGACGAAAAGCCGGGCACAGTGGCACACACCTGTAATCCCAGCCACTTGGGAGGCAGCAGCAGGAGGATTGCAAGTTTGAGACCAGAGGCACTCTGCATAATTTAGCAAGATCCTATCTCAAAAAGGAAAAAAATGGGCTGAGCATGCAGCTCAGTGGTACAGCACTTGCCAAGCACACAAGCGAGAGGCCCTGGGTTCAAACCCTGATAACACACACACACACACACACACACACACACACACACACACACACACACACACACATCAGACTAGAAGCAGGAGTATATACAGTCACAACATCAGAGTCTGTATTTCATTAAGTCATGAATGAGAGACACGGGCGTGGTGGCACATATGTAGATGAGCTTTCCACTTATCTACATTACCTCAAGCAAATCAACAAGCACTTAGAATTTACAGTTCATGAAATAACTTGAAATCTTGTCAGCAAGTGCCTCAAAATCAGTAAATTCTACACAGTTGCCTTTGACAAAGATGTAGAAGGCAAATGACAGGGTTATTGGTTTCATACAAATATGAGAGGAAAAGTAACAACTCCAATCCCAGGAATAGTGAAAGTAAGACAATTTGATGCCACTGGTTTACACAAACAACAAACAAATACCAGGTTTTTGCTTCATACAAGCCACAGAAATATAATATGACTTGAACACACTTGGAAAAAAAATTGCCAGCATTGAGGTTGTTGCCATGTAGGCGAGGAAAGATTTTTTCTTGTATTCCTCTTAGATTCTTGGCTGAGCCCTGTAACAATAGAGAGATTAAAAACAGCAAAGCATATCAATTTACTTATTTTTTAAAATGTGTCACTCAAGCCCTCATAAGGAAATGAAGACTTAAATAAGCTGAGCACATATTAAGAGCAGCAAATAGGGGGGAAAATGACAAGATACGGGAGCTTGATATAGGGCAGATAATCATGGAGAGGTCACTGGGAAGAGAAAGGTTGGTTTAACAAAGTTAGTTAATGCAGATTTCTTTCACAACCCTGACTTTCTGACTCTCCACTTGAGGATAACAATGTCTTCCTTCAGATGCAGGGGGGTATCTTTTTATACAGCAGTTTTCTCTCTTGTATTCAGGAAGGTGAGAGTGATTTTTTTTTTTTTTAGACTTGCTGTCTGAGTGCCTTTAACTCAAAACAATACAACATAACTTGAGATAGTACGTTCTGAACTTCTTCAGTCAATAAAGGGCTGCTAAGAGACAATTCAGATGGCACAAGGCACCCAGACACTTCCTGAATGTCAGTAATGTGGGATTATAATGAAGGAGGTCTGCAAAACCAGCTTGACAAGGAAATGAAGCTGTTGTTGTTGAGTTGGGTCTGATTTATAACAGTGACCCTAATTGCTTCAGGACTGGATTGCCATGTCCTTCTCCCACTTTTGTGGTGCTTGGGATTGAACCCTGGTCCGCAGAGAATGAAGAGCAATGCTCTACCAACTGAGCTAAACCCCAGCCTAAGGAAACAGAGGGCTGGGATTTAGCTCAGTTGGTAAAGCACTGCACTGCAGTCTCTGAGGTCCCAAGTTCAATTCCCAGCACCGCAAAAATGGGAGAAGGACCTGGCAACCCACTCCCAATGCAATCCTGAAATAGCCATTGAAAACCCTATGAGGGTCGCTATGAGTCGGATACCGACTTGATGGCACCTAACAACAATAACAAGGAAACAGAGAGGAGCACATAATTCTGGTTGTAGTGGTACAGCCCTCTCTGAGGTGAACGACAGTGGGAACCAGGATAAATAACAGAAGAGATCCTGCTTTTGTCCAAATGTGCACTGTGAAGTGTATGAGTTTCTGATCTCGGAAAGCAGCTGTTCATGTTAGAGGGTGTTTGTTGTTATTAGGTGCTGTCGAGTCCTGTCCAACTCATAGCGACCCTCATAGGGTTTTCAATGGCAGATTGTTTCAGGATTGCCTTGGGAGTAGGTTGCCACGTCCTTCTCCCATTTTGGGGGTGCTGGGAATAGAACTGGGGACCTCAGAGCTGCAGAGCGGTGCTCTACCAACTGAGCTGAATCCCAGCCCTAGAGGCTGTTAGGCAGGGAGAAAAGGAATAAAGGAGCCTCTGCATCTACTTCCCAGCCATTTGCTTCCCAGCCACCTGAAACAAATGCCTTAATCTGGAGGTATTTCTCTGACAGATAATATCCTGTACAAATAGCATGGTTACTAGGCAATAATACCTTCATACAAATAGCCTAATTTATAGTAGTCAGGCCTATGACCCTTCAGTCACATGACATATAAAGAAAACAGGTACGTCCTTGTCTGGGCTAGCAAGGGAATTGTCCTTTGAGACAGACCTGTTTTACAGTGAGGGCAGGCCAGCCAGAGCTGAAAGGTGAGAGAAATCTGACACAGCTGAAGACAAGATCAAAGACAGAGGAGGAATATCTGTTTCCTTAATGAGATAGGGACTTAAGAACTCACAAAGTCCCTCCCCTCCACGCAGAGTCCACAGAAATCCACAATGTCCACGGTTTGCGATATTCAGCCCACAATAACCGGGGATGTTTACAGTGTCTAGTTGTCTACAACTCCCAGCAACGTCTACAGTTTGCGGCAGTGTCCAGAGCAATTCACAGAAGTCTATCACTGTCACACACAGATGTTCCGCACGGTCTGGAGCTTCATTGTTGGATGATTCCTACCTCTAGCTCAGAATCATAAATGCAGCTGCTCTGTGGACCTTCACTGCTCCACCTGCCCACTTCCTGGCTTCAGAGACCATAACTTTCACTCTCTGTCTCCCCTCTCCTGCCAGCCTAACTTCGGCCTGCTCCTCCTCTCCTCTCTCCCATTCCTGCCTAAGTCCCCAGCCTGCTTGCCCAAAGCCTGTCTGCCCTGGTTCTCTCTCCCTTTCAATTCTAAATAAACCATCTTCTAGGTTCCCTTCTGAGTCCATATGTAAATTCATTTATAAACGTGACCGAGGACCAGTGTTGATGCCAACCTCCCTTATCCCTTGCCTGGTGCTGAGGTAACACCCTACCCCAGAACACGGTGGGCTAACATCCAAAACCATAGCCACTAGTCATTTGAGCTGCTGCAAACTTGAAGCAGGGTTTGTCCAAATTAAGATATTTGGTAAATATGAAATAGTGTTTAAAAAGTATGTAAAGAATATCACTCATAGTTGTATTAATTTTGTATTAATTTATATTAATTACATGCTGCAATAATATTTTGACTACAACAGTTCAATAAAAATAGTACTATTGAAGGTACTAGAAAAATTCAAATGACTTTTAATGCTTGCAGTATATTCCTCCTGGACAATGAAGCCTCCAACAATGTCCCAGATGTGTGTGTGTGGGTGGGGGGGATGTGTATGGAGAGAGAGAGTTGGTCATAGAAATGATTGTGACACAAATAAATAAAAATTTACTTTACAACGGGAAAATAGAAGCTTTTTAAAGATCCTGGATTTCTTTTCAGTGAATGTGATCAAGACTAGACTCTATCACTCACCCGAACAATGTGAGTACTTGGAATCCTATATACTTCTTAGTTTTTACCCCCTGAGGGCCACTTATTGTTTACCTTAGAATACCACTTAAATACAGAAGATATAATGATTCTTCATTTTGAAATAGGTTTGCAACAGAGCAGGTGAGAATATGAGCGTATTGTGCTTACCAAATGGTTAGACCCTATGAGAAATGAGGAAGCCACTTAAATCGCTTTCCAAGAAGAAAAATGGCTTAGCTCCTCTTTTGATTGGCTTTGATATGCAATGTAAAGAGTGAAGAGCAAAAGAAAAGGACCTGTTAGTTACCTCCATAAAATGTCTTTTCACTGTTATGCTGTTAGGTGCCGTCTAGTCGGTATCTGACTCATAGTGACCCTCATAGGGTTTTCAATGGCTGCCTGCTTCGGGATTGCCTTGGGAGTGGATTGCCAGGTCCTTCTCCCAAAACAAGGGTTTCCAATGGCTGATTGTTTTTCGGGATTGCCTTGGGAGTGGATTGCCAGGGCCTTCTCCCATTTTTGCGGTGCTGGGAATAGAACTTGGGACCTCAGAGACTAAAGCGCAGTGCTCTACCAACTGGGCTAAAGCCCAACCGCCTGTCTTTTTGCAGGATATTCTAAATTCGAAAGAGGAGCATCTGTGACACCTTTCCTGTCCTTTGACAGGCACCTATTGACTTGCAAAGGTAGGATATTTTGACTGGCATCACAGGAGGCTTGTTAAACCTGACCTTCAAACAATGAGGAGCCCAGGACTAATCCCATTAACTTGGGTGGTTGAGGCAGAATGATCTGAGTTCCAGTCTGCACAATTTAGTGAGAACTTGTCTCAAAATAAAAAAATAAAAGAGGGCTGGTGGTGCAGCTTAGTGGTAGAATACTTGCCAAGCACGTGCAAGGCCCTGGTTCAAACCCAAGTACTGAGGGGAAAAAAGAAAGAAAGAATGAGAGAGAGAAAGAAAGAAAGAAAGAAAGGGAAGGGTCTGCCTTGCAAACGACTAAAGGAAAACAGAGAACAAAGAACTCCACTAATAAAGACCCCTGAGATTCCTTCTCTCAAAAATAATGTTTTTGAAGCAGAAAGTATAACCCATTTTTCTCAAACCCAGACTTGAGTAAACCTATCTCCTCTACCAATTTCTGTCTCCAGGTTTTTCAGAAGTGGTAGGTAATAGAACCTCTAGTCTCCAGTGACAGTTAATAGTGATAAATCTTCAAAGGTAGCTCTTGTTGAGATTTTCCAGATCTGTAATTACCTAACAAAAGCTCTATTAAAGCCAGTTGAGATACTTCTAGTATTTCACACAAATGATTATAACACAAACAAAAAAATATCAAGTATGTAGAACTCCAGTGGGTATATCAGTTTAAATCTGTAAAACAGAAACAATGATGATAACACTCATATTTCATTGAGTTTTTGTGAACGTTAAATGAATTTATACTTGTAAAGAAATTATAAATATAATGGACATATAATGAGGGCTTTAATGTAGCCTATCAATAAATCGAAATCACCTATTTAAAAGATTGTAAGTAGAATACCATCTCAAAAGGAAATGTTATCTTTAAATAAAAATTGCTGTCAAAATAAAAAAAACATGAGATTTAATTGTTAATGCCTACAACTTGAAAAGATTTAAAAGACTGAGACACCCACTGTTTTTGGAAGTCAATAAAATAACACTTCGTTGGTGAAAGTGTAAACATCTGTTTAGAAAGGCAATTTGGGAATGTTTATTAAAATACTGTATGTATATCATTGGATCCTTAAATCCCACCTCTAATATTTCCTCTAAAGCAATTTCATAAATTTGTAAAAAAGTATCAAAATGCATTTTCATGGTAAATGTGGTTTATAATTTTTTTTAAAAAAGGTCAATCAGTAAGGAGCAATTACCTACTTCCCTACAATGAAATGCAGTCATGAAAATGATCATTAGAATCTCTCTTATTTAAAAAGATAACAGGAAAGCAAAAGTATGATGTGACATATACTGCTTACATATCTGTGTATTTAGACTTGTACAAGGTGAAATGGTTGGAAGACTGGTTACCAAAATGCCCTGGAAAATGGAATTAGAATAGATTTTTATATAACAGGGGAGAAAGGATTTCTTTCTTCCTCTTCCATCACTAGGTCCATGGCTGGAGCTTCTATAATAACATAAACAGGAGAAAAGTACGCAAGTTTATTTAATGTAAGTTTTATGTGACAAGGGAGCCTTCAAGGGTGTAGATCTAAAGAAGCAGGAAATCATGTGTTTTTATGGTAAGTTAGGTGAAAAGTGGATAGCTGGCAAGTGTCATTGTCACAAGAGATAAGATCTAATGGTGACAGACTACAGACAGGGAAACTTAGCAAGGCCTGTTTGTCCACATTCTTCTTTAGGTCCCTGTGTCTTCAGAGGCGAAGATTTTCCTTTATTCCAGGTATTAGGAGGACACCTCTCACCTAATGGACTTATTTGACCTGCTTCAGGAAATTCCCTCCTAGTTTTTATGGCCTGCTTCAGGGGAGAAGGGATAGGGAAGGATGCAAATGGACTTGCTGCTTCTGCTGTTCTCTCAGATGTCACAGTGTCAAATTTTGGGGTAGCCTGTCTTGAAACCCATAAATATATTTATTTGAAACTATTTTTAGTGGTTATTATCATTTTTAAAGAATGGGCAGGTATTTTTCTAGGAAGTTAAAAAAATTCATTTACATGTATATTTTTTATTGGTAATGAAAAGACCAAAAAAATAAAACACTCCATCAAGCTGGGCACCACGGTATTACACCTGTAATCCCAGCTACTCCAGTGGCTGAGGCAGGAGGATTACAAATTGGAGGTCACAGACAGCATGCACAATTTAGCAGAACACTTTCTCAAGGTTTAAAAAAAGAAGAAATAAAGATATCAGATGTTGCTGAAAGACGCTGAAGACAGAATTGAAAAGTCTGTCCTCACACTTGCCATCAAGCATGGTTATGTGCTCCCCCCCCCAATCATTAACAGTCTCTGTATCTTCTGTCACCCCTTTGTGGGCTTCCCTCCAATAAAATTTGTCAATTTTCCTTCAAATTAAGTATAATTTCAGGTAAAACATCAAGTATTTTTCATTTGCTATTTGAAAGAAAAACAAGAAAGAAGAAGGAAAGAAAAAATCGGGAAGGAAGCCAGCAGGAAAAAACGTTATGAAAGACAAGCTGGGGAGAAAATAGTCCCTAATTAAAGAGATTACTTTAAAAATGCTAAAAAAAAAAAAAAAAAAAAACACTACGACTAGGCCTTTCTTCCAAGGGAAGACTATAAAGGTCAGTTTCCTAAACTGCTTCCTGAGTTCCTTAATTCTGGGGGGTCGTTTTACAATCTAAAAATGAAGCCTCTCTTTCACAAGTCTTTTACATATACTGACTTAAATCGCCTCCCATACACTGGACCACTGACAACTGTGTGGGTTCCAGAAGCGAATGGGATTGTTTAATCTTCTATTTAAAGAGTTCTGTTTCAGAAACTTTTAAAATTTTTATTTCATCACATTAAGGTGTACATTAAAAATGTCCAATGAAAAAACTTTAAAAAAACATATAAATATTTTATTTCTACATCTAAACACATTGCTCAATGTCCCTACACAGAGTGCTCACAAGCTGGTGTGAAATCCTCCTCCCCCCTTTTCAATAGGAAGTCAACAGCCACCCAGACCAAGCACGGCTTTGCACACTCCTCTTTCTCAGGCAATGTCTTTACCGATTTCTAGCAATTATTTTTAGGAGTTCTAGGTTCTTCAAAAAAAGGACTACAGACCATGACCCCTAAAGTCTTGCCCACCAGAGTCCCTACGAAGTGGCGCCTGTAGAAAAGGGAGCGAAATTCAAATCCATTGCCCTCTTAGTTCCAGCTAACATTCACCCCTAGTCTAGTTTCAACTTCAACATAAATTACACAATTTCTGGTAGGCAAGAAACATTTTAAGTGTTTTGTGTTAATCATCAGTAAACAATTATAACACGAAATTAGAGAAGTTTTGTTTAACCAGTTTAAGTTTTACTCTACTGATGTGCCCCAAGAGAACCAGTTTCATTTGTTGTTGTCCTGATGGCATAGTACTCAATGTATCAAGAGTTTGAGCTCCGAGGAATAAACCTTTCTCTCCCATCCCTCTCCCTTTTCCGGTACGTACAACGCGGATACACGGCCAAAGGCTGCCAACCCTCAGGAATCCCCTGCTTTGTTGCCCAGTAAATTCCAACTTCCCATCACAAACGAGCTATTAGGAAAGCACACCCCATCAAACTTAATTCTAATAACTGCACCACTAAAGATTATACACTGGAAACAAAAGGCGATCGGTTAAAAAACCTATGGGCTCTATCTAAATCTGCATCGACCGTCAACTCCTGAATCGTCAGTAAGACTCCAAGCACTGTCACCAGCATTTTAAAAAAAGCAGTGACAGCTCTCTTTAGGCCATGTAAGTGGCTCTGAAAAGAGCCTTTGGGTTAAGAGGTGCCTATGTAGGCACTTACTTGGAGCTGGTGTATTTGGTGACGGCCTTGGTGCCCTCAGACACCGCGTGCTTAGCCAGCTCCCCAGGAAGCAGCAAACGCACGGCCGTCTGGATCTCCCGGGACGTGATGGTGGAGCGCTTGTTGTAATGCGCAAGGCGGGACGCCTCGCCCGCGATGCGCTCAAAGATGTCATTGACAAAAGAATTCATGATGCCCATGGCTTTGGACGAGATGCCGGTGTCAGGGTGGACCTGCTTCAGCACCTTGTACACATAAATGGAGTAACTTTCTTTGCGGCTTCGCTTGCGTTTCTTGCCGTCCTTCTTCTGCGCCTTAGTGATGGCTTTCTTTGAGCCCTTCTTGGGAGCCGGGGCAGACTTCGAAGGCTCAGGCATCGCTTTCTGTGCTTGCCACAGAAAACAACAGGACCACTCACAAAAGAAAATTGAGAAAGCAAACAAGCCTCAACACGTTCACTTATAGACCTCTGATTTAAATGAGGGTTTGCAATTTTTCGCTTCTGATTGGATGAAAAATATGCACACCACAGGGGAGGGGGGTATTCAAATTAAGCATTCCCGTTCTCATCTTCTATTGGATAAGGACTATACACATTTTGGCCAATACGATGGCTTTCTGTTGCAACCAGGCACTCGCTATAAAAGTGATTTTTTTTTCTGCTACGCTGTTTTTCTTAACGGGTAGCTTTTGCTTTCTGTAGTAGGTCGCTATGTCTGGACGTGGCAAACAGGGAGGCAAAACTCGCGCCAAAGCGAAGACTCGGTCATCTAGAGCGGGCTTGCAGTTTCCTGTGGGGCGCGTCCATCGCCTGCTCCGGAAGGGGAACTACGCTGAGCGGGTCGGAGCCGGAGCTCCAGTGTACCTGGCCGCGGTCCTGGAGTACCTGACCGCAGAGATTCTGGAGCTGGCAGGCAATGCAGCTCGGGACAACAAGAAGACTCGCATCATCCCTCGCCACCTGCAGCTGGCCATCCGCAATGACGAGGAGCTCAACAAGCTCTTAGGCAAAGTCACCATCGCTCAGGGCGGTGTTCTGCCCAATATTCAGGCCGTCCTGTTGCCTAAAAAAACTGAGAGCCACCACAAGGCCAAGGGCAAGTAAAATCTGACAAGCAAGAACACGTAATTCGCCCTAATTTTCGAGTACCTAAAGGCTCTTTTTAGAGCCATTACGTTTTCACGAAAAAAGCTGGTAATTCTGGTCATGTTAGGAGTATTAGCTCCATCTTCAATGTCAGCAATGAGTATAAGTTTACACCAAAACACTAAAGCACATACGATATATATATATATATATATATATATATATATATATATATATACACATATACATATATACCAGTAAGATATACCGCGTGAAGTTATTTCAAACAAGAATTAAGATTTTGAAAAAGCGGGTTAGGAACGTTTGAACAAAGGGCAGGACAGTTTGCCGCTGGCTAAAAGCAGGGTAGGATTTTGAAAATAAGGAAAGCACTTGGGGCAACATAAATTAACGTTTGTTGTGGTCCGCAGGCTGTACAGTATCGCTGATAAACTGCCAACATGACATAAGAATTTATTCTCTGGTTTCAAGTTTACTGAATCGGGATTTATATCTTAACATGACCTTTAAATGTTCTGTTATGCATCACAGTGCTTGAAGTAAACGGGATGACCTAAAATTTTATTTCTTCAAACCACTGACACAAAAGGGACATTAAGAAAGTGGAATTTAGGTCGAATCAGTTACTCTAACTAGCCAATCACCCAGGCCATGCTTCAGCCAATGATTTTGTCGCGCGGGGCTTTTGAAAAACTACAAGGCCAATCAGAATCTTCCTAACTGTATTTAAGGGCAACTTGAGCTCAGCTTTTTGCAGTCGTTCGTGTCTTCTGTGTGTCAGTATGGCTCGTACCAAGCAAACTGCGCGCAAGTCCACCGGCGGCAAGGCGCCGCGCAAGCAGTTGGCCACCAAGGCAGCTCGCAAGAGCGCGCCGGCCACCGGCGGCGTGAAGAAGCCGCACCGCTACCGGCCCGGCACCGTGGCGCTGCGCGAGATCCGCCGCTACCAGAAGTCCACCGAGCTGCTGATCCGCAAGCTGCCGTTCCAGCGCCTGGTGCGCGAGATCGCGCAGGACTTTAAGACCGACCTGCGCTTCCAGAGCTCGGCCGTGATGGCGCTGCAGGAGGCGAGCGAGGCCTACCTGGTGGGTCTGTTTGAGGACACCAACCTGTGCGCCATTCATGCCAAACGTGTCACCATTATGCCCAAGGACATTCAGCTGGCTCGTCGCATCCGTGGGGAAAGGGCATAAATCAGCCCACGTGGTTTAAAAAGGCTCTTTTAAGAGCCACCCACAATTTCACTAAAAAGTTGTAGCCTGTAAATTCTGCATTTTCAGATTTTGAGTTTATTTTTTTGTTGTTGGAATTGGTAAAGCTTAGGTTCTTAGTTGGAAATTTGAATTTAAGGTTTTTTTTCTGAGAAAAATGTCCTTAACCTTCAAACAAGCTTGCCCTATTTTCATTACAAAATTTTAAAGCTTGACATGTTATTGACTATTGTAGCTCTAGTACCTTCTGAGAGTTGTTGTTAGGTGCCATCGAGTTGGTATCCGACTCATAGCGACCCTCTGTACAACAGGGGAAACACTATTGTCAGTGCTTCTCTGCTGTGCATAGGGTTTTCAATGGCAGATTGATTTTTGGGAGGGGGTTGCCGGGTCCTTCTCCCAAGCCTACAGCTTCTGGTGTTCCCAGGCGGTCTCCCATCCAGGTACTAACTGCTTAGCTTCCGAGATCTGACGGGATCAGATGCCACAGAGCTATGGCTGCAGGCTTCTGAGGGTAGACCCACATAAAAGATTGGCCTTAGATGAAAATGGAGAAAAATTTAGAATCATCCTGGGAGATGCTTTCTTGGTAACATTCTCATAAACGTGTATTTTATGTTCAATTGAATTTGGCCAGAAAACAACCTTTATGTGACTTCGCTTTTGTGTTAAGGGTGGAATCTTGGTCATTTACTTGCTAGTATGAGCTCAACTGTGGAGCTACATCCGCAGCTTGAGACCACACTGTCCCTCCTTTAAGCCACCTAACTGGAGAAGTAGATCAAAATTTCCTGGGGAAATTTTACAGCTTGGTGACTTAAAAACTATAGTACAAAATTACAAATACAGACCTAGGTAGAAAGTGAAGATTTATATTGGAAAAATGAGGTGAGCAAAAAAGCACTTCCCCGCACCCCCACTCCCACTGCATTTGGGTGCTGAGCCCAGGGCCTTCCACATACTTTACAAGTGCACTACTGTTGGGCTGCACCTCTAGCCCTTACTGAGTCAAGGTCTCCCTAAATTACACAGGCTGCCTCTGGCCTTGAATTCGCTTTTGAAGTCGCTTGGGATTATAGGCCAGCATCAAGGCACCCAGCAAATTTGAGATCCTCATCTCTAAAACGGGACTAATGGTACCTACTTCAAAGTGATGTGACAAGAACAGTGTTGGGGGAAAAAGAATGTAATCAGAAACAGGCTTGGCTTGCTGTAAGTGCTCAAGAAATGCTAGCTATTGTTGACAATGTGCCCTTAATCCGGGTTCGCTTCTGAAATCCTCTGTCATTCTGAAGGCATGGGATCTGTTCATCTCTGGCATGGTTTGCAATCACAAAGGCATCTTCTACATTTCGGTTAGATTTGCATAGCCCAAATAACTGGAGCTTTGCCTATGAGGAATAATAGGATATTTAATTTTTTAGGCATGAGATAACTGTGCATTAACATAGAATAATGCATTATAAGTATCCCTTAATTTCTTTGTTACTCAGATTTCTATAATACCTGGACAATTTCTATAATTTTTATGGTTGAGTCGGCAATTTAGGGAATATCCATTGATATTACTGGCTAATTAGCCGTTTGGGGAATTATTTGGACATGTTGCTGTTTGTCTATACTATTTTATAAAACTAAGTAAAAATGGAAAATGATAAAGTTAATAATAATAAATATAGATTTTGGAAGGGATCAGAATGTCACCTCAATATGTGTCATACTGGCATAAGGATTATCCTGAGCTGAAGGCAAATGAAAATCAACAGATGAGCCAAAACCATGGTGCACAACTGTAATCTCAGTTACATAGGAGAGTCAAGGTAGGAAGATGCAAGTGCCAGGCCAGAGGCAGCCTATGCAATTTAGCAAGACTTTGTTAAAAAAAAAAAAAAAAGAAAGAAAAGAAAAAAGCGCTAGGGATGTTAGCGTGCACAAAGCCCTGGGTTCACTCCCCTAGTACTGAAAAATAAAAATAAGCCCCCCCAAATCTATAAGTAGGACGTAAATTTTCTTTTGTGAACATGGCATAAATTTTCCTTTTGAAGGGTCCCCTGTTACATTATGTGGAAAAAGAGAGCAGTTATCACTGCAGATGGAGAGGCAGCACTGAGATGTCTGAAATAATAGACCTTACTAAAATAAGTTATTTCCATTAGTTTTGCCCCTGTATTTCCTACCTACTTCCCCCAAAGGTATCATCCCTTGGAGCCCAAATTCCATTTCCTTTGGTAGAATATTATATGTTTCTGGGTCCGTTTCTGTGAATTCTATGCATTTAAAATACTAATAAAATTACATATATGCATAAATTTTTTCTTGTTTTTCCATCCTGTTCATCTGTCCTTTGTCAGTTAAATTCACAGGTCCCCAGTTACTGAACCTAAGAGTATAGAGGAAAAGTTTTACTCTCTGGTAATTTTATAAACTAAATGCAATTGAACAATTTTTTTTCTTAAAGTGGCCAATTTTTAAGAATCAAATGATAGCTCATTAGACCTAAGCCAGTCAACCATGCAAATAATTGTGCAGGAAAGGCACAAAACTATAGGACATGGAAAATAATGAGGAAATACATTGCTGAAGATTAAAGGCCAAATGGTTTTCAGAATTTTTAGCTCTCGGTCAATGGGAGGAATGTGCTTCATTTGAAAGTAAAGATGTACAAAATTTATGGAAATATGTTTCTAGGAGATATTCAATATTAATATGTAAATCCAATGAATTGAGACCCTAAAGAACATTGATGGAAAATTAGGAAAAAAAAAAAAAAATCTCTCTTCGAGTTGATTCCTACTCTTTCCCTCTTGGATTCTATGTGAAAATCAAATAAATGGGTAGATTCTAAAGTATTGGAAGGAGAAATGGACATACAGTGAATAGTGTCATTACTTCAAGCATTAATTGTGATTTTATTTGGGGTAACTTTTGTTTTTGATTTTTGAAACAGTGTCTTGCTATGTAGGTCCAGGCTGGCCCCCACTTGGAATCCTCCTGCCTCAGCCTCTAGAGTGCTAGGATTACAGTATGGATCACTACACCCAGTGCTGATTTGGAGTGTCTTAATTAGGTCTCCTGGTTGCTGCAACTCCCCATTCAACCTGTGATAAGTGAGGTGGGCCCAGTTGCAGTTAAGATAGTACAAAGAACCAGGACCTCAGATGGCAGAAACTCAGACAGTACAGTTTGGGGCTGGGATTTGGTTCAGTGGGTAGAGCGCTGCACTGCAGTCTCTGAGGTCCCAAGTTCAATTCCCAGCACCGCAAAAATGGGAGAAGGGCCTGGCAATCCACTCCCAAGGCAATCCCGAAGCAGTCAGCCATTGAAAACCCTATGAGGGTCGCTATGAGTCGGATGCCGACTCGACGGCACCTAACAACAACAATAGCTTGGATGAACATCTCTCCTCCATGCCTTTCTCTGCAATTTTGCTCTATTTCTACTTTTTTTGACCAACAGATTTCATTTCTCCTTTCTGATGTCTAGGCAGCCCCCAATCATCTGACATCAGGTCATCTCTGTTTCTATAACTCAATTTCAGTTTTTGAATGGAAAATTTTTGATTGTCTCAGTGACCTCTGGACTTATCAACTGTTACTTAAGGTCAGACATTCTTATCTTTAAATTTTTAGTATAGAAAAAAACAGAACATATTAGAAAGCACCGTCATTTGAACTAGAGATAAGACTAGAGAAAGCCAGGTAAGACCAGAGATCATTCTAGAGCTGAACTATCCATGTTATCTCCAAAAGCCACACATAGGTGTACTGGAAACAGTGTACTATGAACTGAGATGTATTATGTGTAAAATACATGAGATTGCAAAAGACTTCACGAGAAACAAAAAAAGAAAGTAGACAATCATAAACATTTTGTATTCATTTTTGGTTTAATATTTTTGATATATTGAGTTAAATAAAGCATATACTTAAAATGAACATCTGTTTCTGTTTTGTTTATGTTGCTTCTAGGATGCTCAAGACTGCATATATGGCTTACACTTATATAGCAACAGAGAACCCCATTCTACAATTATTAATTCACTTGTGCACCGATCTCTTTAATAACTGAGTAGCTTTGATGTCTACCTTATGGGATGACCCTCAAGGAATCTACAAGTTCATAGGCTGACATTTTCAACAACAGCAAGTAAGATAAATATCACAGTAAAGGTGATAAAAATGCTAAGATGTATGAGAACACTTTAAGTTCTCTATATGGACAACAAAAATATTTCAAGACAAAACCAAAACTGTTTTACATAAGAATACTCTGATATCTCCACAAATTATAAATTTAACACAATCCCAATAAAACTACCAATAGTTTTTTTTTTTTTTTCATGAGTGATGGGGTGAAGGAGCTGTAGGGCATCTTAAAAGTACATACAGAGAAACAAGCAAAAATAATCAAAATTCTGAAAAAGATTAATGAGGGAAATTAGCTCTTATTAGCTATTAAAGTTATATCTCAGTTTACTGAACACTCTTCTTTGAGTATCTGCTGTCATATTCTTCTGAGCATTTAAGATAGTGCTGTGAACAATAGTTAAACGATAGGGTCCTGCCTTAGAAATGACCAGAAAAGCCAAAGGAATAAAACAGAACTCGAGATTTAGTCTACTTGTCCATAGAATTTAGCCTATGAAATCAAAACTGGAGAGGAAGAAAGGAGAAGCACAAATGAGGGTTCACAAAAGGTCTTAAGATAGAAAAAAATGTCTGTATAAAAGTTATAAATACAGAGTTCAGTAAGTGCAAATGTAAAGTTGCCAATTCAATAACTGGGAAAAATCATGGGTGAATTTTCTTTCCTGCCTTTTTGCATCTTATGGAATAATTACTACGCACTAAATTCATTCTTGTAGAAATGGAATAAGTGAATTGTAAATCTCCAGAATCTGGCCCCCACCACCCCTATAACGGGTTTCATTCAAATCTATGTTCCACAGGATAAAAAAAAAAAAAAAAAAAAAAGGCAAGCAGGAACTGTAGGGCGGCTCACGCCTGTAACCCCAACACCCGAAAGGCAGGGGCAGGAGGCTCACAGATTCAAGGCCAGAGGCAGCCTGCGTAATTTTGGCGAGACCTTGTCTCGAGATTTTAAAAAATATAAAAAATGGGCTAGGATTGCAGCCCAGCGGGAGAGCACTTGCAAAGTATGTGCGGGAGGCCTTAGGGTCAACAAAGAAAGGAACAAAAAAAGGAACAGGAATCTTTACTGTTTTGTTGCCATTGTCAGAACAACTCAGACCGAATTTCTGTATCTAGGAGAAAGGTCATGGATCTGAAAGTATCAAAGACAAAAGTTAATGAAAACTAAAAACTTATTAGAAGAATGCCTCCATCCATAGACACACTTTCAATAGTTAACCAATACTTTGGACTGCACAAAAAGGCTTTTAAAACAGCTTTGGACTTTTGAAATCAAAATCTGTTCAGAAGTCAGGATCGGTAGTCGTCACGCCAGAACAAAATGGCTGACCCAAAGTTGTTTTTTACGCATTCCGATCCCTCCCACCTTTTCAGACAAACTGCGTGACACGATAAACAGATATTTGGTCCAGGATTTACTCTGAGTGGAAAGGGTCCTTTCCGCAGCGATTGCCTTTTAAACGCATTCTTTTGTGCAAAGAAATGTTAACGCACAGGCACCCGAATCCACCTTCTTCTCTATCGAATGTTATTAATGTCCCCAAGAGGTACCAACCTATGGGACCAGGACAGCGCCCATAATAACCACACATTACTCCAAGATTAAAGGGCAAACTTTCTTCCCGACTGAAGCAAAAGAATATTTACTCCGGCTGACATCCAATTAGATACAGAGTGAAAGCCCCGGGCGGGAGGGGTGGGCCAACCCGAGAGCAGGGCGGAACTTTCGAATTACCTTTTAGTCCAATCCGGACAAAGCTTAGAACTAAGAAACAAGCTGGGTACACTTCTTGTTTTTGCTGTCCACAGGCATGGGGCGGGGCTGGCGGATGTCCCAAGTTCAGAAGCCAGCGGAAAAGGCCTCAGACCAGCTGACCAGAGAAAGATCGCCGCTAGGGGAGGGGCAGGCAAGCTCAAGGGGTCTGAGCATTGCTGTCCCACTACAGCCGAGCTCCCTGAAACCCCATTGCTGGGCTCCGGAGAGCGTCAGGAGCAATCTGCAATCAGGCCTTAGGAACTAAGGAAGGACAAGACACGTACAAGTGCTGACAGCTCGTTCTTTGAGATTCGTGGTGGCTCTGAAAAGAGCCTTTTGGGTTGGAGAAGCAGGATGTAACTACCTACTTCTTCTTGGCTGCAGCCTTCTTGGGCTTAGCCACCTTGGGCTTGGCGGCTTTAGGCTTAACAGCCTTAGATGCGCTCTTGACTTTCTTGGGCTTGGCAACCTTTGCCTTCTTGGGACTCTTGGCCACCTTCTTGGTGACAGCAGCGGCCGCCGGCTTCTTAGCCTTCTTCGGGGTCTTCTTGGCGCTCTTCTTTGGGGTGGCGGCTCCAGCCACCTTCTTGGGCTTCTTGGCCGCGCCGGCCGGTTTTTTAGGCTTGGCTGTCCCCGCCTTCTTGGCTTTGGGCTTGGCCTCCCCGGAGGCCGCCTTCTTGTTGAGTTTGAAGGAGCCGGAAGCGCCGGTGCCCTTGGTCTGCACCAGGGTGCCCTTGCTCACCAGGCTCTTAAGGCCCAGCTTGATGCGGCTGTTGTTCTTCTCCACGTCGTAGCCGGCGGCCGCCAGCGCCTTTTTGAGCGCAGCCAGGGAGACCCCGCTGCGCTCCTTGGAGGCGGCCACGGCCTTGGTGATGAGCTCGGACACCGGCGGCCCGGACGCCTTGCGGCGCACTCCCGCCGGTTTCTTGGCAGCCTTCTTCTTCACCGGCGCCTTCTCCGCGGGGGGCGCGGGAGCGGGAGCGGCAGGCGCGGTCTCTGACATGTTGCAGATCTCCGAGTCGGATACAAGTGGCAAAACACCGATGGAGCGGTGGCGGGGCAGGGCCGGTGTATATATAGAGCGCAGGCGCGCGCTGATTGGTGCTCCGCTCGCCCGCCTGGCTGGCAGGCTCTGAGCCGCCGCGCTGCACCCAAGTTGTGTTTGTTCCACCTCACAAAAGGGAGAAAATATTAAAATGCCCCGCATCAAATCACCCGGGTTTGATCGGGAAAGGATCCGAGAAGCCTCGGGCTTCAGACTGTGCATTTATTTTTTCTGCAACCCCAAAGACAACGCGTCTAGGCGCTCCCAACTCCCCCAACTCCAAAGGAAGTTCAAGGCAGTCACAGACCACTTTCTGTTTTTCTTCTAAATTACCTGGTCGCTCCTTTGCCCCTGGAAGTTCTTTTTCACAGGAGTGGTTGGGCACATCCTTCCCTTATTTTGGGGACAAAAATGAAATCGTTTCCTCCTAGATTTTCACGATAATTCTGTTTCTTCGCAAGGGAAGTAACACAGGTCCTTGGTGAATTCTGCGTACAGACCCACAGTAACTGGACTGGGACAAGGATTTCCAGGGCCCGTCTAAAGCAGTTGGGGCAGGATGGGAGGGGGTCCATAAGCCCTGGGGAGGTCCTGGGCGGTGGGGAGTTAGAAACTTAAATCTTTGATTTAAAGACATTGAAACTATCAAATCCCTCTTTTCATAGGTGGGGGCGGGGCTCCCTTTTCACTCCTCCAAAGGCGAGAAATTGAGCTGTATTTTAAAAGCTTTCAGGTTCCCCTCTGAGTTTTGGAAGGTAGGGGGTCTGGCCTTCAAGAATAGAGACAATAAGGAAGGGAAGGAGACCCTTTAAGCCTGCAAAGAGCCTCCAGTAGATTTGACATTTAGGAAAATTGAGATGATCTGAATTAAAAGAAGACAAGCATTTATTTATTTATTTGGGTATGTCACAATACAGAGATGAATTTCAGCCCATGAAAATTCTAGGTTACTTCCAGTAACAATACTTATGCAAAAGTATAAAAGGACCCTCTGTAACCCAGAACTCAAATGTAAGTAAAGCAAGTGACTTTTGTAAGTAAATGTAAGTAAATGTAAGCAAATGTAAATGTAAGTAATGTAATGTAAAAGTAAGTAAATGTAAAAGTAAGTAAAAGTAAATGTAAGTAAATGTAAGCAAATGTAAGTAAAGCAAGTGACTTTTAAAATTAAGTGTACTTTTGACTTGTAAGATGAATCATAGATTTGAGATAGAAATGAACAGCAAAATATTAAACAGAAAGATAAACATTCCAGACCATGTACATTATTATACCATCTGTTGTTAATGAACTCAATATCACCTCATGTCTAAAACTGGCCATCTGTATTGTCTTCTGCAGTTCCTTTGATGCTTTAAAGTTCGTTACTTCATATTTCACCCTTTGGCTCTAAGTAATTGCAAACTTTTTCCTGAGAGAAAAGCCAAGGTAAACTTCCGCTTATATATTTAATATAATTATGTATTTATGTTTAGAGACAAAGTATTACAGTGTACCAAAATTCTACATGAGAATGTGTGTTAAAGATGTTAGCCTTAGGATGTGGTAAAGTCAACAGGGATTACACAAATTGAGTTCCGCGATATTTGGAAAACAAAGCGTATTCTCTTAGGCGAAGAATGACCCCTTGGTTTCATTGAATAACATTTGTTTAGCATTTGGAAACAGCGTCTCTACTGCTCATGCCCTCTGGGAATTAACAACCTAATGAGATTAGGGATGGATGAATTAGCAGTAGTTAAAAAACCAATTTAGACTGGCCATCCTGCTTAAATTTGGGCTGGGGAACTGTAAGAAATCATTGAAAACGAACAAAAACCGGAAGCATCTTCAGCATACTGATATCTTTTAGTAAAAGAAATAAAATAAGAGCATGTCACTTTGCTCTGATTCTATGTGCAGTGAGTGCCTTCCAAATCTGAAACTCAGTTTTCATATCCACCTGAAAAATAGCTGTGTGAAGTCTTGATTATCAAGTCACTTGTTGTTAGGTGCCCTCGAATTAGTACCTGACTCATAGTAGGGTTTTCAATGGCTGATTGTTTCGGGTTTGCCTGGAGAATGGATTGCCATCGTCCTCCCGTTTTTTTGTGGTGCTGGGAATTGAACTCGGGACCTCAGAGACTGCAGCACAGCGCTCTACCAACTGAGCTAAATCCCAGCCCCTATCAAATCACTAGTCCTCCCTTTACTATAAATTGCCATCCTGATTTTTAAATCATTAATGTGCAAATTTGATTCATGTGTTTCATTTGTCTAATATGGTTATTCACACTGAAAGAGTCAAATCGCGTTTCTTCATATGCAAATTTCAAGTCCATACTTCAAACCATTAGAACAGCCAGCCTCTCACCATCTTGCTCCCAACACCCTGGAAAAGAGGTAGAAGTAAGAAGGATGAAAAACAAGAAACTCTTCTCTAGAGCCCTTGTAATTTTTGAAAAGTTATACAAAACTTAAAAACAAGGCAAACATAGTTCTTCATGCTCTTCCAAACTATGTTAAAGAATCATCTAAAAAGTCCACTTATGGGTCATCTGATGCTCTAGGGTAGTTAGAAAACAAAACAGAATGTGAGACACATACATAATTTTTAAGTTCTTAGTCACACTGAAAAAAAGTAACATTAACTTTAATTATAGATTTTAACTTAATATATACAAAAATAGTATTATTTCGACATATAATGAGTATTTTTTTAGTACTGGGGAAGTGGCTGAACCCAGGTCCTCAAATATGCTAGGCACGTGCTCTACCACTGAGAGCAGAACCACCAGCCCCGCTTTTGATTTTCTATTTTGAGATAGGGTCTTACAAAGTGGCTCAGGCTGCCTCTGGCCTCAAACCCCAGATCCTCCTGCTTCAGCCTCATGAGTTTGCAGGGATTGCAGGGGTGCGCCACAGTGCCCAGTTTATAATCAGTATTTTTAAAAATAATAGCTTATATTCTTTTTTAAACGGTAACTCTTCAAAATCTGTGTTTTACACTTGTACGATATTTCAGTGAAGACCAGCCACCTTACAAGCGCTCAATGACCAAGTGTGGCTAGTAGTTATATTGGACAGACAACATAGCTTTAGGTGAAGGTAACTTTGACTTCATATTTACTTTTGATTAGGAACAGATTATATAAAATTTCATGTTCAATTTTAGATGATTAATACATTAAAAAGGTTTTTTCCAGTAGAGGTGAAAATGAATTCTTACCAGTAGAAAACATAGCCCTAAAATTTATAATTATATTGCCAAACAGGACGTCAACTAATTATGTAACTGATTTTTCAGACTTCTTCCAGTACTTTCTTTCCCTGATTAAGTACATAATTTTCTTGTATCCTCTTTTGAGCTAGCTTAGTCATCCTGCTTGCTTGTTCATTAATGTGTTAAATCCTTCTTTGACCCATGCATGATCTCGCATTAAATACAGTACTTACATGTGAGTCATATTTCATGCTTCTAGCTTTTCGAAAATTCTAGTTTCTCCTAAGGGCATGGAATCAGCATCTTCAGAAGTCATTCTGAAAATTTGAAGATACAAAACTTTGGGCCATCAACTTTTTAATGGAATTTCTGCATTGAACACAGGGCCTTGTGCATATTTTTCAAGTGCTCTACAACTGAGCTGCACCCTCAGCTCAGTTTTTATTTATGTTGAGACAAGGTCTCCCTAAATTGCACAAGCTGCCTCTGGCCTCAAACCTGTGATCCTCCTAGCTCTGCCTCTTGAGTTGCTGGGATTACAAGTGTGAGCCACCACACCCAGCTTGGACTATGAATTTTAAAACAATCTGAGATCCAGTAAGTGGACCAGGAGTCTTAGATATTGAAATAAGATTGAACAAGCCAGTGAGTAGCAGAAGCCCTATTAACATGAGCTCCAAGGGAAAGTTCAGATTAAGGATTTAGTCTTCTCACTCTTTACTGATGCCCTCAGGATGACCACCAATAAATTCAGGACTAGGTTAAAGCAAGGCAATGCGATATATCATGTATTTTTGTACTTACACATGGCGAATGTTATAAAATGGCTAAATTACTAGGGTTTAGCTCAGTTGGTGGAGTATTGCTCTGCTCTCTCTGAGGCCCTGGGCTCGATCCCCAGCAGTACAATAACAACAACAACAAAAAGAAAAAAAAAAAAAAAGGAGAAAGACATGGTAACCCACTCCCTAAACAATCCCCAAACAATAGACATTGAAAACCCTATGAATAGCAGACAAGCAATGGCATAGTGTTGGGCATAGTATAATGTCAGATGGGGTTTCATTCTGTTGTACATAAGGTTGCTGTGAGTCAGATCTAACTAGAAGGCACCTAATAACAACAAATTTGTGTCATGTCATGATCTTCAAGCTCTGGAAACTCTGGTAGACAAAATTAAATATGTAGGGTAGAACGTCAAGTCTAAATAGTAGTAAAGGAGCTGGAGAGAGAGAGAAAAAGTCATCAGGAAGACACACTCAAAGAGGAGTGTGAGGACGTGTTGGGACCGGTATAAGGAACAGGGACTGACAGCTGAGGTTCCTCTCACTTTCTTCTTCCATGCTAGAGTGGGGTTGTCAGCTTTTGCAAATAGTTAACCAATATTAACATACTGTTACAGGCCCCAACTTTGAGAGATTAAAACTACTTTTTCCTGATCTGTTAAAGCATTAAGCCGATAATAACAGCCACCTCACTAGTAATACCTACCTCAAAGTGTGGAGTGGTAGTGCTGAGGTTCACTAAAAATTATTTTAAAATAGCGTACATACAGTCTTGGGTACAGACTAGTGACATCATTCTGTTGAATTAAGTGTCAATAATACTAATAAAGATAATAGTTGGCTGAGCACTTCCCATACCCCATTTTCATCATGGATTCCAACATCCTAAAAGATAGCTACCATGGCAGTCATTACCATTTCACCAAGAGGGAAATAAAGATTGAGACTCAGCATCCCCCAAGGTAGCACTGAAGACTGATTGTAATTGATGTACCCTAAACACACACACACACACACACACACACACACACACACACACACACACGTTAAACTGTCAATCTAACTAAAGTTGAACAAAATAAAACTTTTGTAGTTATATATATAAAGTAAATAAAAACTAAAATACCCCTAACTATTATCTGCTTACTAATTTATTTAATAAGTTTTAGGTGGCGATATTTTCATCCCTGCAAATACATAGTGTGGACTTCTCAGAATCATTTAAAATACATCATGTTATTTGTTCTTGTGGACACTAGATGGCGATCTAAAGCAGGAATCCTTGTTTTGGCATCTGTCCTTCAAATTTCTCTTGATTCTATGTAATTATTAATCTTTAGCTAAATTATGTTTTCCATCTATTTCAGTGCACAGAAATTATTGTCCTTATTTGATAGATAATAATTCTGTGGCACTGGGAGGCCACAAGACTGCAGTAATTCCACAGGTAGAAAAGAACACATTAAGTTATTTGGATTCTTATCTAAGTGGTCTAAAAAAATGCTGGCTGATTCATTCACTTTACAAAGAATTCAGCAACACCTTCAGTAAGCCCAGCACTGTAATGGGCTCAGGGCTCAGGGTGTGGGCTAGAAAATAGGGACCTAGCAAAAGATAAATTATAGTAGCTATGAAAAGAAGATCAGAGTAGAAATGGAAGGGAGGAAATAGTTAATTTTACCTGAGGGTGGAGGTGCAAAATAGAATCTTAAAGGGAAACGTTTAAAATATTAAATCAATTCCTTCTGTTTTTAAAGTAAAACTACCACAATCAAGAGCATGACAGAAGAAAATACCATTGTTCAAAGACGGTAACATAAGAACTGGTTTTGCTTTTATGGAGAAAATTGCAAATATGATACTGATAGTTGTAATAATAAACTGACTGATCATTATGTGCTAATAAGGATGCAGGGATTTAAGAGGGTTGTGACTTTACGGTGTGCCCCAAATCAACCAAGCACCTTCATTGTAATCCACGTTCCCTTAAACAAATGCACTCCACCAATGCTCTAAAAAGCAAGCTGCACTATAAAGTGCAGGTTGTATAAAAGTCCAACAGAAGAGACACCTCCACCTTGTTTTTTAATCTGTGAAATGAAAAGCATAAATTAATCAGTTTAAAGTACCTAATTGCTAACTGGTAATTTTAAAGAGTTTGGGGTAAAGAATTGAATATAATAAAGGGTTCTTTTAACCTTTAAAATTTTCAACACTTGAAAATTGCTGAAGAATAGCAATTTAAAAAATACATATGCTTTGGTTTCAATCTTTCCCTGCTCAAAAGCACTTGCAATGTAGGATGTTGTTTGTGCTAGTAAACCCTAGATGGCGCTCCACATTAAAACTGCAGGTTAGGGGAGAGCTGCTAATCAGTGGCTGGGTTAAATCATTAACTTTGGGATGACACTTATTACTCAGCAGATTTCAAAACTTTCACATACAGAGATATTTGATGGACAGAAATGATTATGGACGATGATGGTGTTGAGAAGCTGTGAAACGGAAGTAGAGCCCCGGTCAACCAGCACTGTATGTAGACTGGCTCCCAGGATCTTGGGAGTCAGCATATTCCTTCAGAGGAACAAATTGTCAAACAGAGAAGAAACCCACATGGGTCAATTCATTCACTTCCTCAAACAATTAACAAACAGGGGAAATAACTGCTTGTGTAGCGCCTGTAGTTTGCAGTGAGAGGGAAAATATGTGGCAAAGGATGAGTTTGTTGTTGTTAGGTGTCATAGAGTTGGGTCCCACTCATAGCGACCTATGTACAACAGAGGAAACAGTACCAGACACCGTGCCATGCCCCGCACTATTTTGTCACTGCTTCTCTGTTATTCAAAGGGTTTTCAATGGCAGGTTGTTTTGGGAATGGGCTGCCAGGTCTTTCTCCCAAGCCTACAGCAGATATTCCCAGGCAGTTTCTCATCCAAGGACTAACCAGGCCCCACCCTGCTTAACTTCCAAGATCTGACGAGATTGGATGCCAGGACTGGATGCCAGGGTGGTATGGCTGAAGGGAAAAAATGACTAGCAATGTTTTTCAGCATAGGGTAAACACCAAAGGAGGAAACAGCCAATTTTACCAAATAATGCAAGTAGAAATAGTCTAATGGAGAAGCCACTTCAATTGTGTCTTTAATGGGAGTAAAGAACCTGCAAAAGCTGAATGTTTTATTGCTTATTGTTTGAATTTTAACAATGAGATAACCACAGTATGTTGTTGTTGTTAGGTGCCGTCGAGTAGGCATCGGACTCATAGCGACCCTCATAGGGTTTTCAATGGCTGACTGTTACGGGATTGCCTTGGGAGTGGATTGCCAGGTCCTTCTCCCATTTTTGCGGCGCTGGGAATTGAACTCGGGACCTCAGAGACTGCAGCGCAGCGCTCTACCACTGAGCTAAATCCCAGCCCCAACCACAGTATAGGCAATTACTAAAAGGATACTGAATTATCACCTGGTGGAAAACAACATTCTCAAATAAGCAATGCCATTGAGCCATTGATATTAGTATTAGTAGTATTATATTGTTGTTGCTGTTGTTGGTAGATGCCATCGAGTTGGGTCCAGCTCATAGTGATCCTATGTACAACAGAACAAAACACTCCGGAACACTGCCATGCCCCAGCACTGTCAGTGTGTCTCTGATACTCATAGGGTTTTCAATGGCTGATTGTTTCAGGAGCAGGCTGCTGAGTCCTTCTCTCATTTTTGCAGTTCTGGGGACTGAACCAGGGCCTGACAGAACGCAGAGCAGCACTCTACCAACTAAACTAAACCCCAATATCATATTAGGTTGTAAAACAATAATGAACACTAGCTTAATCTTAATTAGATGCCAACCACTGTGCTGAGGGCTTCATGTATCATTTAACATTTTTTCAGTTTGATGCTAAATATCATCTCCTATGAAATAACTGCTGTCATCGTCTCTTTACAAGTGAACAAAGTGAGATTTACAGTGATTAAGTGGCTTGACAATATAACTGACTGCCTTGCAGACTGGTTATAACTTACGTGCACTTAAAACATACACATACAGGTAACAAGGACTCACAGGCTGCTTTCCCTACAGAGCTCTGACTCTTCACTTGGACCTGCAGCTGTCCAATGGGGAACTGAAAGCAGGAAAAAAGCTTGGCATTGCTGCCTTCATTTTGTGTCTGTCTTCTTTACTTCCTTGAAACTTTGGGGCAGATTCCTGCTCAACTCTGTACATAGACATGTTAATCATTCAAGGAGTGTTTGTCTAAAGCTGCCAACACTTCGCCTTCCTGACTGAAGCACCAAAATTAGAGTAACTAAGGTGTCTTCAGGATGTGTAAGGACATCATAACAAGCAACTTTCCAACTGTCAGCTTTTATAATGTCCTATTCCAGACCACTGGAACAGCCCCTAGAAGTCTCCAGTGATTGCCCTAAACTGACAGAGTTTTGTCCTTTTCTTATTTTGTCATTCTCTTTTGCCATCACCTTAGAATCCAGAGCCTTGTAGGCAAGTCACCCCATGAGGAGAATGCCCCCCATAAATGGGAGCAAGTACCCCATGACAGGAATTGAAGCTGCCCCCTAAACAGAAGTAATTCTCTTATGGTGGAGCAGAATTGCCCCATTATGCAATAAGATTTCTCAGGATCTGCAAAAACAGACCTGAGATAATGACCAACTGGACCAACTGCGTGCCCAGCACTGGGGAGGGGAGGCTTTACCTTCTAAGTTTGTTTTTTCTTGAATTGCCAAAACTTGCATGCATGCTTAGGAAGGCATTGCTTGTTGCATTTGTTAGATACTGAAAGGTTTTGAAGATATTCCATGTGTTAAATTTGTTACTATGGTTTGAAGTGTTTTAAAGCAGAATTCTTCAATTTCACTGGAGGAAGCATTGCTTAAGGGAACTTTAAAAATTCCAATGTTGAGCCAGGGGCAGTTGCACACGCCTGTAATCCCAGTGACTCCGGAGGCAGAGGCAGGAGAATTGGAAATTTGAGACCAGAGGCAGCCTAACTCAGGGAGACCCTGTCTCAAAAAAGTGAAAAAATGGGCTGGGGGGTGCAGCTCAGTGGTCCAGCATTTGCATAGCATGCCAGCGCGAGGCCCTGGGTTCTACCCCCAGTTCCGCAAAGAAAAAAAAAAAAAAAAAAAGGAAAGAAAGAAAAAGAAAGAAAAAAAAAAAATCCCAATGGCCACCCACAAGGACTAAATCAGTCTCTGGAGGTGGGAACGACACTTCATTGCGTTTAATGACTTTCCAGGTAACTCCAATGTGCTGGAAAGTTTGTCAAACACTCCACAAATAATTTCATAATGCAAACTGTGAGAGATATTTCAGTCAAATCTAATCTGTCAATCTTATGATTTAATTCCAATCAAAGAACAAAATCAAATTTCTCTCCCAAAATATTGCTAAATCAAATAATAAAACCAAGTTGGCTTACACTTGAGATAAAAGTTTTGAACATGTATAACTGAAGTTTTAAATAATTGAATATTTAAATATTGAGTACTTAGACCAGAAAATTGTGAAATATAACTTCACCCAATCTGCAACATCCTCTCTAAACTTAACGACCAGGTGGGGAGAGCTGGGTCACTAAGTGTCCCGCAAGCAGGTCCCCTCGGATTCAGGAGACAGACAGCTGAACCTCTGGATCCCTCCTTTCTTTTCACCAATGGCCCGGAAAGGGATCTCCCATGCCAGGAAGTTTTATGTGACATAGGGCCTCAGCAATGGCTCCAGAGTGACTTCTTGGGTCACCCCGGCTTCCCCGCCGCAGTTGACAGCGGCAGGAGCCCGCGGGGAGGCGCAGCCCGAGCGGGGGACATGGGCCCGCGGGCCGGGCACGCACTTCTGATCCTCTTGCTGGTGCCGACCGTGGTTCCGCACGGGCGACAGCCGCGTGAGTCCGGGTGCTGCGGGCGAGGTCGGGACACGGGGAGGAAAAATCGAAAGTGTTTTTTCTTAGCGTTGGGGTGCTCCCGACCTTCGCAGGAGCTGCTGGGCCACATCCGCGGTCCCCTCCCGCTGCTGCCGGGGTCCAGACCTGGGAAGGGAAAGCCCCGGGCCTGGCCCTTCCCGCTGCCTCTCCACCCAGGCCCTGGTCTCTGCTCTTAGGAGGAGCGATTGAAACCATTCCCTCTCCCTCCACTACCGCGACGCTGTTAAGTAAATCTTGGAGGTTTTCATTAGGGCTGAACGACGCCTGGGACTCCTTGGATTCGGATCTCGATTTCATTTTTACTATTGTTGGCTGCGACGTTTTCCCCAGTGGTCCCCGACCAGGGACCAGGAAGTTCTCCCTAGGGGCGACCTTGGACAGGACGCCGCGAAGGGTCAGCAGACATTAGGCTGAGAGAACCCCAAACGGGACACAGCGGGCGGCGGGGCTGGGAATCGGCATTCTACCCCCCCCACCCCCTCCCAGCACTGCCTTCGGGTGAGACGGGATGGAAGTTGGGGATGGAGGTTATTTGGAGTGAGAAGCTCCGGAGACAGTGCTACCTTGAGCCTCTCTCCACTTTCCGATTGTTCTTTTGCCTAGAAATGTTACTTTTGAATGTTTAATCTCATACAGTCCTCAGAGGACCTTTTCCCAGGTACCTTTGTTTATTTGCAACGTGCTGTGTAATTTTCTAAAGGATGCCAAAATAATGATTAGCATTTAAGCAATGAACTCAGTTTGAAATCACATTCAGGAAAGTCATGGTACTGGAATCCATTAGGCTGTGGGAAGTAGGAGCTAGTCAAAGGGTTATTAGTCAACTGACTCTCAGAGTGACTAACTTTCCTCAGGTCACAAAGAGTGCAAGCCATTTGGTTTTCTGATGTTCAATTAACAGTGATCAGTACAATTGCTGTTTCTAGTCTTAGCTCAGTGAATTGACCCTGTTGTCCAGCGCTGAGCTCAGCTCTTCATACACATTATCTCATCCCAACCTCAGAACAACACTGAAGGGTCTATGTGTGCTCCAGCCACACTTCACAGGTGACAAGAATGAGGCATGGCCTGCTTACAGGTAACTTTGTTTAACGCTAGGCAGGCTTTGGCGGCAGAGCCCACGTCTCCCCTTCATAGCTTTGATTCTGTTTTGCTGGAAAGGAGTTGAGACAAGGTCTCAGTATGCAGCCCAGGCTGGCCTGGAACTTGCGGTCTTCCTGCCTCAATTTCCTGAGTGCTTTCAGACATGCGCCACCGTGCTCGGCCCTAGCTTTGATTCTTAGACATCACACTGAATTACAGTTCAAGCAATAAATAGAATTTGATGCTAAAAAGAAACAGTCATTGTTCAGATGTCAGAATGAGCCACAGCCGTATGTTGCACTGTTCTAGCTCAAGGAGAGATGGAGGAACTAAGTCTTTGCCCTGTGGTGTATTGCATTCTAATGGGAGAGATGACAGCAAACAAATGAGCAGAAAGATCCAAATCACCAGGTAACTGATGGGTGCTGTGAAAACGTAGAGGCAGGGAGATCAGGGCAAGCCACTCCGTCATCCTCTGACATTTGAGCAGAGACGTGAAAAAAAAGTAAGGGTGACATTGACTGGGAGCCAAGCTTCCCAGGGCAAGCTGAGTAGAAGTAGGTTTTCTCAACACTACTGATACACCCTCCTTGCACACATGCATATATATTTCGGTTGGGGAGTGGGGTTGTCACGTGCACCTAGGATGTCTTGCAGTATTCCTGTCTTCTGTTCACTACTAGCTGGGTGGTAGCACTACCCCAGTTGTGACAACCAAAAACGTTTCCAGACATTGCCAAATGTGTGTAGAAGACAAAATACTGACCGTTTTGCCTGGAAATATATGTTATGGTCTCACGGGCTGTGGCGTAGAGTCTAGCTGAGGAATGACATGATTTGTCATGGGTTTTATTTTATTTAGTGGGCTGGGATTTGGCTCAGTTGGTAGAGCACCGCTCTGCAGTCTCTGAGGTACCGGGTTCGATTCCCAGCACCACAAAAATGGGAGGATGTTGCAGTCCACTCCTGAGACAATCCCAAAACAATCAGCCATTGAAAACCCTATGAGGATAGCTATGAGTCGGACACGCCTCGAAGGCACCTAACAATAACAACACTTATTTAGTGGTACTTGGGGCTTGAGCCCAGAGCCTCGCACATACTGTGCAAGTGGTCTACCACTGGGCTACACCCCCAGCCCATTATTTTATTTTTATCTTGAGGCAGGGTTTTCCTACCTTACACAGGGTGCCTCTGGCCTCAAATTTGCAATCCTCCTGCCTCCACCTCCAGAGTAGCTGGGATTATAAACGTGTGCCACCACATCAGTTTTGACATGGATTTTTAAAAGATCACTTTGGCTGCTGTGTGGAAACAAAAAGGAAAGAGCAACAGTAAAGGCAAGGAGATTGGCTAGGAAACGTTTACATTAGTCCAAGCAAGAAATGATGGAATAGGTTGAGTGAGAGCAAAGGAGGGGCCAAGAACCACTTGTATTCTGCACGTATTTTGAAGGAAGTTGCTAAAGAATCTACATAGGGTAGGAAAGAGAAAATTTGACAGTGACTCTGCTCTTTATTTTGTTTTTATTCTATTGGCCTGAGTAATAGGGTCATTGGTGAAGCCACTTCTGCAATACTGAAGGCAGAAGAAAGTCATTTTGGGTAAAATCAAGAGACTGTTTTGGAGCATGTTAAGTTTGATTGTCAATCAGGCATCAAAGTGGTGTTGGTACTTAAGCAGTCAGGTGTGAAAGTGTAGAGCTCAGGGCTGGAGATATAAATTTAGGAGCCATCATTTATTTATCCAGCAAGCATGTATGAAGCACCTCGCCCATGTCAGTTGCCATTCTAGGCACTGGATTCACACCCTGAACCCCCTCGTTCTGGAATTGGGGGAAGGTACAGGGAAATCGACTTGCCTAGAAGGCTTGTTTTTTGAACTTCTTAGAGTCTCTTCTTTGCTGAAAAATTGTCCTCAGGTATTTATCAGCAGATCCTGCACTCTCTGATAGCCAACATTTGCACACGAAAGGGTTCAGAGATAGAAGTGGCATTTGCACACGAAAGGGTTCAGAGATAGAAATGGTGAAGAACCACCAAGGCAGCGAATTCCTCAAGACTTAGGTCTAATTAGCTCTAAGCACCAACACCTAAAGAGCTGGGATTTAGCTCAGTTGGTAGAGTGCTGCGCTGCAGTCTCTGAGGTCCTGAGTTCAATTCCCAGCACCGCAAAAATGGGAGAAGGACCTGGCAATCCATTTCCAAGGCAATCCCGAAACAGTCAGCCATTGAAAACCCTATGGGGGTTGCTATAAATCAGATACCAACTCAACGGCACCTAACAACAACGACCAACACCTAAGCTTAACTTCCATGGCTGAAGATGGCTTTTCTAGACTCTGTAGGTTCTAGGATAACCTGACTATCTATGAGTAATGGGGCAATAGATAGAGAGAGGGTGTCAGAGGCAGGTGTCCAAGGAGGGGGCAGCCAGGACTGTGATACAGAGGGAAGGCAGGACTGGGTCTCTGCACAGGGTGAGGACCAGACCCAGCTGGTGGCATGAGTTGATGTAGGTGCCTCCTGGTCTCTCTGCTGCCCATCCTGAAGATCTGTTGTTTTCTCTCCAGGGTCCCACTCTCTGCACTACCTCTTTATGGGTGCCTCAGAGCCAGACCTTGGGCTGCCCTTGTTCGAGGCTTTGGGCTATGTAGACGACCAGCTGTTTGTGTCCTACGATCATGAGAGTCGCCTCGCCAAGCCCCGGGCCCCGTGGATCTTGGATAGGACCTCGAGCCAGCTGTGGCTGCAGCTGAGTCAGAGCCTGAAAGGGTGGGATCACATGTTCACTGTTGACTTCTGGACCATCATGGACAACCACAACCACAGCAAAGGTAGGTGGAGAAGGGTGTCGCCTTGCTGAGGTGGCTGCTACCTCACGGGTCCATCTTGAGGTAGAGAGTCCTAAGTTTGAGGCCCTGGGGGGCAAGGAAGAGGGAAGGAATTCTGTTCTTGAGGTCCTTGGGGCTGGTGGGGACAGACATCTCCTTTGGTTTCAGTAACGAAGCTGGGTGTGTCGCCTGAGTCCCACACCCTGCAGGTGATCCTGGGCTGCGAGGTGCACGGGGACAACAGCACCCGAGGGTTCTGGAAGTATGGGTACGACGGGGAGGACTACCTCGAATTCTGCCCTGAGACCCTGGACTGGAGAGCAGCAGAGCCCAGGGCCCAGGCCACCAAGGTGGAGTGGGAAGTGCACAAGATTCGGACCAAGCAGAACAAGGCCTACCTCGAGAGGGACTGCCCCGAGCAGCTGCAGCAGTTCCTGGATTGGGGGAGAGGGGCTCTGGAGCAGCAAGGTAGGGGGAAGGGCCCTCCTGTCCCCACATGCTAGTGACCCAAAATACAGGATCCCTGGCTGGGGCGTCCAAGGTGGCCATGTCTCTTCCTAGTTCTGGGAAAAGCCTTTTCCAATCTTAGAGTCCTCACCATATGTTGAGATGGATGACGCAGCCCCAAGTCATGGTTTTAATTACTTCCTTCAGTCATGTGGCTAACAAGGAAATCCCTGTGTTCTCCTTTTGACTTGGCCAAGTATCCTGTGTATGTATTTCTACCTTTTAGGAATTCAGAGTTATCAGTTATCACGTGAATACCAAGGGAGAAAACACCAAGTGAGGCAACCCATCGAAACAGGAGAATTCTTTGGAAGTTAAAGGTTGTTTTTATAAAACGTCACAATCATCCTCCAGGGCCACCTATTTAACAAGGCCCTTTCTTGTAAGAACGCTTACTGGGTTGAAGCAGAGGAAAGGGATAGTCTACATCAATTTTGATCCAAAAGAGAGCAATTTCATCTGTCAGAACAGAGGATATAGACAAAACATATCCACATTTACTTATTAGACAGACCAGGCTGATGTGGCTGTGACTCTTCTGTGACACTGCATCAGACCCGAATCATAAAACTATCTTAGGCCCCCACACGGTGTCTGTCTTGTGGCTCGGTTTGTCTGAGAAGGCCATGCTCTTCCTCCAACCCATAGAGGCGAGTGGAAGCTCCAGTCTTCCTGGCAAGGGTAAAAAGATCCCCTCTCTTCATCCGTCCTCTTTCCTGTCAAGTGCCTCCTTTGGTGAAGGTGACTCGTCATGTGGCCGCTGCGGTGACCACGCTACGGTGTCAGGCTCTGAACTTCTACCCCCAGAACATTTCTATGAGGTGGCTAAGGGACAGGCAGCCACTGGATGCAAAGGAGGTCAAGCCTACAGATGTGCTGCCCAACGGAAACGGGACTTACCAGGGCTGGGTGACCTTGGCTGTGGTCCCTGGGGAAGAGCAGAGATATACCTGCCAGGTGGAGCACTCAAGCCTGGGGCAGCCCCTCACTGCCACCTGGGGTAAGAATGAGACCCAATGGCTGAGAACGCCCGCTGTGGGGAGGACAGGGGTGGTCACCATGGCAACAAGGGGAGGGTCTCTTCTGGGGTCAGGGGTGGCAATCATGATCTTGAACTTACTTTCACCATCACTTCTGCTATTTTAGAGCCCCTGCCATCTAGTGCCGTGGTCATTGGCATCACCAGTGGGATCATTGTTTGTGTCGTCATCTTCTGTGTTGGCATTTTGTTCTGGACCTTAAGGAAGAAGCAGGTTTCAAGTAAGTAGAGGCAAGGAGGAAGTGTCTTAGTGTCTCCGGAAAATGGGGCAGAGGGGGAGCCCCATCCATGGGACGCCTTCTCCTCTATCATTTCCTTCACGGGTACCAGCACCTCCCTGGGAGCAGGAAAATAATTAAATGCTTTTTTCCTCAAAAATAAAAGTTCTAAATTCAACAAACCTCATTTGAATGCCTACTGGGCTGGGATTTAGCTCAGTTGGTAGAGTGCTGCGCTGCAGTCTCTGAGGTCCTGAGTTCAATTCCCAGCACCACAAAAATGGGAGAAGTACCTGGCACCCCACTCCCAAGGCAATCCCGAAACAGTCAGCCATTGAAAACCTTATGAGGGTCGCTATGAGTCAGACTCGACCCGACGGCACCTAACAACAACAATAACAACAACTGTTTTAACAAGTACTGTTTAAGGCAGAGCAGGGCTTTGAGGTTGAGTAGGTTATGATGGCAATTCTCAGAACCTACGTCTAGTAGGGAAGGAAATTTCTGAGAAGTTAATGCAGTTAAAGAAGACTCCAGAGGTCCTAAAGCAGGCATGGGCCTGGCGATTTGGGGTGACAGGAAAGGAATGATCACATCAGCTGGGGATCAAAAACGTCTTCTAGATCTGAAAGGAGAACTGGGGCTTCTTTAGATGAGGTGGAGGCTCAGAGGAGGTCTACACAGACCATGCAGAATAGGAGAGGAGGAGACACACAGGAGGTGAGAAGTCATTCCTGTACCCTGCCCCTGACTTTGCACATCTGTCAGTCACAAATTCTGCGTGTCTACCCTCTGAATGGGCTGGGGTTTGGCTCAGTTGTTAGAGTGCTGCCCTGTGCTCCCTGAGGGCCCAGGTTTGATCCCCAGTGCTACAAAAATGGGAGAAGGACATGGCAATCCACTCCCAAAGCAATCCCCAATCAGCTCTTGAAAACACTATGAATACCAGAGAAGCAATGACATAGTGCTGGGCATGGCACAGTGTGGGAGTGTTTCCCTCCGTGGTACATAGGGTGGCTCTGAGTCAGACTCTACTCAACAGCATCTAACAACCACAACACCACCACTCTCTGAACATCTCTGGTATGAGGAAAAGAGAGGGAGACAGAAGCCAACTCATGCAGAGTCCTGGTCCTTTGGGACATTGTGATTACTGGAGAGTTAGTGAAGGGACATAAGCAAGGACCTGATTGTTTCCCTCCTTGCTAATGGTGAATGAGTTGTTAGAAGGTGAGATGAGAAGCAAGAAGAGTTAGAAAGCTAATAAACAGTTCCAGATGAGAGAGAATGGTGCCTGAAATCTAGCGGTCCCCATGAACAAGAATGGTCAGAGCTGGAATGGACAGATGAGAAAGGGGAGGTATAGGGAAGACGATAGATACCTAAGTCTTTGATGCCTCTTCCTTGGTCTCTTATCTTCACAGGGGCAGCCACGAGAGACTATGTCTTAGCTGAATGTGAGTGAAATGCAGCCTGCCCAGCTGTGAAGAGGAGATACATCCAAAGACCCAACGATGGGGTACTCTTGTCAAGTTCGACGTGTTTCAGGATGGAGTTGGACCCAACAAATAGAATCTTCCCAAAGAACTCTCTGCTCTTAGCTTTGCTTGTTCACTTTCTCAGCGTTTTTCCTATGTAGGTTTTTAAGTTCCTGCGTAATAGGGCCCACCAGTGTGAACTCTCCACCCCCAGGACTGATTCTCATGAATCTCAAGCTGCATTTACAGGTTTCTTTCATTTCTTCCATCAATGTCATCTCATCTTCTATCTCTAGAAGAGAGCTCTTTAAATTTCGGGGACTTGTGATTCATTTTAACAATTGAGAAAAGCTAGGAACCTTCACTCTGGTACGTGCACACTGATTCTCCTGCCAGAATGGTGTACACACATCCTGGCATCCAAAACTCATTCAACCTTCCTTTGAATGTCCTCCCCACCCTCTCTCTGCTATCCAGTAACTCATCTGCCACCAATCCCTGGGTTCTCTTCCAGAAGAGCATGATCTGGGTAGCTATGAGCTGTGAATGCTGTGCACTGAGCTACCCGAGGAGGCATGGTTCCTGGAGAAGATGAATGGGTGCACTGTGATGGTTTTTCAGGAGGTGGGATGAAAGTGTCTTAAAAGCAATTAAAGAGAGGGGCAATCTTTTTCTAATCTGCCCAAAGGTGTCATACGGTGTTTCAAAGATTAATGGTACCTACATTTATGCCACCCTAATACACTGGACCTGAAGAACCCATTTTCCTTGTTCTGATAATGAAAATCTTAAAAAGGATGATTATAATATGGTAATGTGGTGGCACTTATTTTTTAAAAAGCACCTGGTACCATACTATTATGAACTTCTACTACATGCATTATTGCATGCAAGATTATAATAATTCGATGAAGTAGGTATTGTTATTTTTTGCCCTTTTTCCTAGATGAAGGAAGTGAAATACAGCATATCTCCCAGTTTGCCATGAATAATGACAACTTTCAAATTCAGTCTGGCTGGTTTGGGACCTGAGATAAATGGAGAAGGAAGGAGAAAAGATCTCTTCCCTTGTGTGGTGTTTCTTCTCAGTGAGCTTGACCCAAATGAAGGGGATGAGCAGCAAACAATATACTGAACCTCAGCTACCGTATTTCCTTTCAAAGTTCTAGAGGAAAGGTTCCAGATTGTTACTCCATTATGCCTCGTTCTTCTCTCTGGCTTCTGTCTCTTTAGTCCCTGCACAAGGACTGTGATTGACAGGGTCAGTTAGTGGCTTTCCTGAGCCCCACAAGGTCCTCCCTCAACCAGTGCCTCTGGAGGCAGAATCCTGATGTCAATTCCCTTGACAATGTGGAACAATCTTTCTCATTTCAAGATGGTACCATGGAAACTACCAAATGGCTTACAGGATGCCCACACATATTCCAGAGGTTGCCAGGATTCCAGATCTCAATTCTGCTTGTGCAACTTAGGAATTACTAAAGTCCGGAAAATAATTTCGTCTGACCATGTTCAAAAAAATTTTGTCTGACCGTGTGTGTGTGTGTGTGTGTGTGTGTGTGTGTGTGTGTGTGTGTTTCCATCCAGATGGCCAAAGATCTCATTCTGCTGCTATATGCATTTGGCTGCATAACTGTGGTCTAAGCATTTTGTCTTGGAAAGCAAGTGCCTCAGAACACTGAGTACAGCTTAAAAGTTTGCTTAGCAGGCATTGAATTTGAGCAGAGCTCAACTTTTTAAAAACCTTTTCCTTTTCCTTTTTTTTCTGGTCATGAAAATTGTATAGAAAAAAGTAAAATTTGCATTCACTGTAGAAAAGTTAAAATGAGTAAAATTAAAGCTATAATTTCACTAGCTAGTGTTGTTGAATGCTGTTAATTTGTGCGTTACCTCTTGGTATTGCTGCCATCAAAATATATAAGACTAACAAATACACATATTTTAATAAGTGTACAATTATGTCATGTATTGTGTGGTTTTATTGATGTTCTTGTCCATCTTACATATACACTTAACCATTATGTCATTTGAGGGACATTTATATCACTTTTTTTTTCTTTTTTACATTTTGTTTTATGGATTATTTTCCCTAAGTAGTTTTCCTTTACTGTAGGGACATTATCGTCTAAGTTGTAAGACCTTAATTATTTTAACTCTGAGATGCAAGCACACAGATGAGTTTTCTTCTTTAAATATCCTATACAAAGCCAACTGGCAAAGGGCTTCTCTTCTGCCTCTGCCTCATGTAGGATAAGTTGTAATTAATTAGGTCGTGGCTTATTCTGTATTTGTTTTATTTCACTTAGGCTGAGATTTCAAGAAACATTCTAGTCTTCACAAGGACATGTTCACTAACCATTAGCAACTCCTGCCTGTTTATTTTTTTTTTCTACCATAGAAAGGATAAATGTCCTTTTTTTTTCAGTGATTCTAACCTTAATTTTTCTGGCTTTGCTCATCAAATGTTAAGGTCACCTACATCTGAAGGATCATAGACCTACATTTCAAACTCTATCTGACCATTGACCATGGGGTGGTAGTTAGGAGAGGGTGACACCTGGTGGCCAAGGTCAACTGTCTCACAGTGGTCACATGACTGTAGAGTGCTGGGAAGAGAGGGTGCTGTTTTCCTGAAAGCAAAGTATTGGACAAGGGCTGCTCCAAGGAAAACACATGCAGAGAAAATTCTCGGAAATTTGAGAAAACAAACAACCTACCAGCAATTTGACTGCCTGGAATCCCAGGATATTACTGAGTTGCCTGGACTCAGAACAGAAGGAAAACAACCTGGTAACGTCTGAGTCAAATACAGCAGTGATTGCGCCCTGCTGGGAGGTGCCAACCAAGATCCTTCTTATGTTGTATCATAATGTAAACTTAAGAGTGTTGTGTATACTTTATGTGTTAGGAAACACTCTTTGTGGACACACGTACATTTAAAAAAAAGTGATTTCTATAAGATGCCAAAATTTCTCATAAAGTTATTTTTAAGCTACTATTTCCTTTCTAACTACATTATGACTTAATAATGGATATGATGCCAATTTACATGACTTCAAACGTTAAAAATGTTTGTGTGGGGGCTGGTATTTGTAATTTAGATTCTCTCTGTTCTTCCTTTTTGGTTCAGTGAATAATTCTTACACACTAACATTTAGAATAGTAATATAATATTTCATGTGACAATATTATTGAAAAGGCAGAGCTGCCTTGACATACTGTATACATTTACATAGCACTTGGCTTGGTGTGCATTCTGATACCTCAGACATTCTATTTCTTAGTAATTGTTTAAGGTGTAGGCAGCCACAAGTGGTATTTTTTGAGGAGATGCTTCTGTCTTCTATTTTTTTGCTGAATGTGTTTGCATTCTCAATAAAGTCTCCTGTGGAAAGAATGTTTTCTAAAACAAAAATTTTTAGCTAATCATTATTAAATACTTTCCAGAGGCCAGGCTAGGCTGGCCTAGGAATTTAGCTCAGTTGGTAGAGCGCTGCTCTTCAGTCTCTGAGGTCCCAGGTTTGATTCTCAGCACTGCAAAAATGGAAGAAAGATGTGGCAATCCACTTCTGAGGCAATCCTGAAACAATCAGCCATTGAAAACCCTAAGAGGTTTGCTATGAGTTGGCCACAACTTGACAGCCACAATGGCACTTAACAATAACAACAAGATGCCAGGGTGTGTTCTAAATATTAATCCCTCCAAAGAATCCTTCCAAAGGTAGAAAGTATTGTTATTCTGTTACCCTTATTTTGATGTTATGGAAATCAAAACACAGAGAGGGAAGTTAACTAGCCAAATGCCACACAGCTGGAAAATGGTTGTGCGAGAATTTTAATCCAAAATATCTGGCTTGGAGTCAAGGTCATAACCACTGACTACACATTACTTATCTCTGAGTCAAGAAAACGTGTTATGGCATTGTTACCACCTTCTTGGGGATACTAAAGTATTCACACTGTGGCCTTATAGCAGTGCCTCTGATGTTTTCTGCAGTGCGAAGGGAATCTATTTAATATTTCCGAATTTATCATACTCTTGTAAGTTTATCATAAGTATTTTGAAACATCTTTACAGGCTTTTTAATTTAATAATTTTTTTCTGTACATTCTAATTATTGAATTTGTATTTCCATTTATTCTCCTTATCATTCAGGGAGAAATTTGGGATAGTCTTGAAGCCTCTGCAAATCATTTTATCCAGTAGATTTGGCTGGAAATTATAATTATTTTGAAAACATCAGATTATGAATGAGCATGGTGGCACAAAGCTGTAATCCCAGCTACTCAGGAGGCCAAGGCAGGAGGGTTGAAAATTTGAGGCCAGCATAGGCAACTTATCAAGATGTTGTTAGGTGCCGTTGAGTCAGTATCCGACTCATAGTCGGACCCTCATAGGGTTTTCATTAGCTGTCTGTTTTGGGAGCGGATTGCCAGATCCTTCTCCCATTTTTGCGGTGCTGGGGATTGAACTCAGGACCTCAGAGACTGCAGTGCCGTGCTGTACCAACTGAGCTAAATCCCAGCCCAATTTATCAAGACTCAGTCTCAAAAACAACAGCAACTACGGATACAGCTCCATGGCAGAGGCTTTACCTAGCCTGTCAGCCTGTGCAAGGCCTGGCCTCAATCCTCAGTGCTGGGAGAGAAAAAAAAAGTATATGTTATGGCTTTGGGCTCTAAATTTCTGAAAAGAATTCTGGAGTTTTCAATGCATTCTTTAGAATACAAGTGCCAATAATTTGTATAAACTTTAGTACCAGTCTTGTTAAATTTACTCTGTGGGTTGATTAAATATCCTAATTCAATTTCTTAAATTGAATTGGCACATGACACATTGATAAAATAGTCAATAACCAACCTTAGTACAGCCCAAGTGGCTTGACGATGCATATGAAAGGATATATTTTAAATATGGCTGTAAGAGTCGATGGTCTTTCTTTTGTCTAAGTTTAGGTTCATAATTTCATCATTAAAGCAAGTGAAAAATACTTTTTTTTGTGCTTTGTGTATGTAATTAGTAAGTTTTGAGGGATTTTTGAAAATCAAGTCTAATTACAACTAGGTTTATTAAAAAATTTTAAACAAATGTTTAAAAAAGGACATTAGAAATTCTCTGTGCAAATAACTTAAAAAAAAAAGTCAAAGTATAGTAAAAGTTTTTATAGCAGGAAATCCACACGGGACAACATGCGTAGGAAGGACACAGGAAGAAAACCTAAGACATAGTAAAAGTATTTGGGCAAAAGGGAAAAGGCAGGAACATTTTCTTAGAAGAGTAAGGAGAGGAAGTGAAGAGTAAGAGACATACAATATGTTATGGGATCAAAGCCATGCCAATGGCAATGATGGCTTAATTCAGCAAGTAAGAAAATGAGTATTCAAGCCAGGTGCGGGGAGGAACACTTGTCATCCCAGTGGCTCTGGAGGCAGAGGCAGAAGATTGCAATTTCGAGGCCAGAGGCACTTGTTTATTAACTAGGATGGGAGAGATGGGGGTGTGTTTTGGTTTATTTATTATTTTTTATTAAATGGTGATTCTTACCACGCAAATTTCCAAAACCTACAGCAGGAAGCCAGGGAGAAATTTTTGATTTGTGGAGTTTCTTCAAACCATATTCAGACCGAATATTGCTATTCTGCTTTTAAAAAGAAAAAAAAAGAAAAAAAAAAAAAGGAAAGGAAAGAAAAAGAAAGAGAAAACATGAAAAGATTAGCCTTTTTTAAACATCAATAATCTTACCAAAGGCCTCCCAGGGGAGGAGTTTGTAGGCTTTGTAATGACCTTAATCAAGTATTAGCCCTGCACTACAATTACTTCCCAACTCTAGGAAACATATGGTCTTGTTTCTAAAGGTGGAGCAGGTTGAAAGGGGATTAACAAAGGCGAGAAGGGAAGCTGAATTGGAGGCAGGCCCGGCAGGCCCAGAAGAGGGACAAGGGAGAGTGGCTACCCAAGCTTAGCCTTATGTTCCCTTCCTTCTCACAGACGTTTGCAGGAAAAAAAAAAAAAAAAAAAAAAAGAGCCGCTCAGTCCGACTCAAGATAGAGAAGAGAAGTTTGCACTTACACTTAGGAGGTTTTGATTTTAATTATTTGTCTACATTTTTGCCCTCTCAAACAAAGTCTTTCGGGTCAGAGCGTTGTCACGGCCAGGCAGCTCTGTCATGCCCACCATAGGAAAGGCGGTCAAATGCGTTGGTTCGAATAGAAATCTTAAAGGTACTGAGAAGGAAAGTCCCTTGACATTAATGCACCCTATTTTAGATATTAGCCTGCAGCC
>VMDO01009836.1:59064-74999 GCA_007922755.1 Pedetes capensis
CCTGGATGGGAGACCGCCTGGGAACACCAGAAGCTGTAGGCTTGGGAGAAGGACCTGGCAACCCCCTCCCAAAAATCAATCTGCCATTGAAAACCCTATGAACAGCAGAGAAGCACTGACAATAGTGTTTCCCCTGTTGTACAGAGGGTCGCTATGAGTCGGATACCGACTCGATGGCACCTAACAACAACAACAAAATTTTAGATATTATTTGTGCCCTCCCCCAAGGAACCATCACCTAATTTATTAGTACTGGAACTAGGTGAAAATAAAAACAAATGTGGAATAGGGCTTTTCGCTCAGCGTCATTGACCTGATAGCACTGCTTCCAACTTGCAGATGCGCAAAGATAAGGCAACACAGAAAAGAAGGAAGAATTTTCAGTCCAATAAAAACCTCCTCTCTCCTTCCGAGCCGCCCAAAGAAGAGTAGGTTTGATTGGCCAATCAAAGCATTGAAATTCTAATGAAACATTCTCTTTGCTCCACCCTCTTCGGTGACCTAATTTGGAAAGAAAAAAAAAAAAAAAAAAAAAACCGGTCAACGCGTGCCGTTTTCAATCAGGTCCGCAACGGTACTATTTAAAGAGATAGGTTAAGTACGAACCGGAATCAGCCATCATGTCTGGCCGTGGTAAAGGTGGGAAAGGCTTGGGGAAAGGGGGCGCTAAACGCCACCGTAAGGTATTGCGGGACAATATTCAGGGGATCACTAAACCTGCTATCCGGCGTTTGGCCCGGCGTGGCGGCGTCAAGCGCATCTCTGGCCTCATCTACGAGGAGACTCGCGGGGTGCTTAAGGTGTTTCTGGAGAACGTGATACGCGATGCCGTCACCTACACTGAACACGCCAAGCGGAAGACAGTGACAGCGATGGATGTAGTCTACGCGCTAAAACGTCAGGGGCGCACTCTGTATGGCTTCGGGGGGTGAACGTGTCCGCCGCACTTCAGAAATAAAAAAGGCCCTTTTCAGGGCCACCCAGGAAGTCATGTGAAGGGCTGGACTGCACTGCAGGGATGTTTGAATTTCAGCTCTTGATCCCGCTGTAGTGGTGGTGTGGCTGCTGACTTAAGGGTAGTGTATACTGTTGAAGTAATGGAAGCTGCCTCTTGAAAAAAAAGCTGGATAGTTAAAAGTGAAACAAAAATATAGTACAAATACTCAGCACAAAATATACGATGGCTTGGTTTAATTAGTGTGTATGATTGAAAGCCCGACAAGAGCACTCCTCTGTATTTAACCAGGTGGCTAGAGGTGTCCCTTGCACAAAAGCTCATATTTTGGAGATCTTTACAGCGCAGCTTTGAAAATAAAGCTGCTCTGGCAGGAGAGACTCACTGGTGGAGTTGTGGGAGGGTGGGATTCCATGGCCCTTCTATTGGCCCAAACAAGGCAATCTAATTACATCCCCAGAACTAGAACCGTGAGTGGTTAACTGAACCTGTTGTACGCAAGGTGTTGGAAGGCGGGAAGCCCGATCAATAGGGATTCTGGTGGTGGTGAAAGACCTGCCTGCTGCTGTGTGAGGCCAGTCGTTCATCGTTGCATAAGAGTCTGAGGTCAGCACACCAGTAGGCTCAGTGGTCAGATAAGGGGTTTACTGCCATGTCAGGCAAGTAAAGCACACTCTTATCACTCTCACAATTCAAACCTCACAGGAACACAGTGGTCATCATATCCAAGCAAGGAAAGGGCTGTGGGTGATTCTATACAAATTGAAGCCATTGCATTACGTCGTTTTCCATTTCAATGCAAAAAAGCTTGATTACACAATTATAATTATATACGTAAGTCCAAAGAGGTGAGCACATAGCCACTGGAGAACATGCTTATTTGTCAAATAATGAACCGCACGGTTTTGCCATGGGATTTGTTCAAAGTCGCCCCCAAAACCAAGGCCTCAAGTAGAGTAACAATTTGGATTTAATATGTATGATGGTCCTGAAGTAAAAGGGCATAAGAATGTTAAACCATAAATGAAAAGAAAATTGAAGATTGTGAAAAGAAAGGACTTCAGGTCTGACCCTCAGTATTTCTCCACAATTTTTGTGACATAACTCTCAGTTCGGGCCCTAACAACTATGCAGTCACAAACACCTCCATAAAGGTTTTGTCTTTGTTTTGTTTTTCAGTCTGTGGTGTTCTGGCAGTCTCATGAAGTCTTTTATGTTCTCCCCACACACAGCCCCAGTACTGGGGTGTTGAACCCACGGCCTAGCAAATACTTTGCAAGAGCTCTACCCCTAACCTGCACTGGAGCCCCGAGCCCCTCCTTTTTTTTTCCTTCAATTTCCCATGCACAGGCTGCCCCTGGCCTCAAACTGGCTGTCCTCCTGCCTCTGCATCCAAGTCACTGGGATTACAGGCATGGGCCACTGTGCCAGACTCTATGTTTTCATAAATAGCATACATAAAATATTATTTAGAATTGCAATCCTTATTAGACCAATAGTATTAAACCACTTTATAAAATGCAACTGGTAATATATATGCACATTTGTTGGTATACCAGACAACTAATAGCATAAACACTATTCCAAGATTCTTGCAACAGTGCGCTGAAAAGCATTTTATTTTAATTTGTCACACTCAAAGTCAGGAAATCCTAAATTTTAGCTAGATGCTAATGAAAATTAAAAAGTATTTTCCCCTATCCCAAATTACCAAACATTTCAATACGTGTTTAGTGATCCTTTGAAAACTCTGTTGTTAGATGTCGAGTCAGGTTTGACTCATAGTGACCCTTTTTGTACACTACCCAACACAGTGCCACACCTGGCATTATATCAGTGCTTCTCTGCTATTCATAGGTTTTCAACGGCTGATTGTTTCTGGATTATTTCAAGAGGGGGTTACCAGTTTTTTCTCCCGCTTTTTCTATAGCAATGGGGATCTAACCCAGAGCCCCAGAGAGCACAGACAACGTAAAACCCTGGCCAGGATGACACATGAAAGGGTAACTGGAGGACAGCACTTCAGATCCTTGACACAGGCCCAGTTTAGAATATTGTGGATGCTCACATGACGCTTTATTTTGCCGCAAACTCACCAAGGCACAATCAAGTTTTGGACTTCAAAACGTTTGTACCTCTATGGGTTTAGATGTGCCATCTAATGAGATCCACCTACACTTCACCTCATCACAACTCAGTATTAGGTAACTCAAGTGTTACACCCTGTTTAAAGTTTTTTGAGTGGCTCTTAAAAGAGCCTTTGGGTTCTTTGGCAACGGCCAAATCGAAAGCTCCTCACTTCTTCGACGCCGTCTTCCTTGGGTTGGCTTTCTGTAGGGTCAACTTGGGCTTCTCAGCCTTGGGCTTCCGGGCTCTCGCCTTCACCGGGGTCTTCCGCTGTTGCACGCTCTTGGCTCTTTTACCCTTCCTTGCACTCCCGGGGGTTTTCTTAGGTGTAGCCCTCGGCTTTTTGGTCTTGGCAGAAGCAGGATTTCTAACCTTGCGCTGCCCGCTTACGGGAGCAGCCTTTTTGCTAAGTTTAAAGGAACCGGAGGCACCAGTGCCCTTGGTCTGCACCAGGACTCCCTTCCTCACCAATCTCTTAAGGGCCAGCTTGACGCGACTGTTCTTCTTCTCTACATCATAGCCGGCTGCCGCAAGGGCTTTCTTGAGAGCGATCAGTGACATGCCTGCTCGTCCCTGAGTCACAGAGAGGGACTCGGTGATCAGCTTGGACACGGAGAAGTTCGGAGCCTTGCGACTGGCACTTGTCAGGCCAACTGGCTTCTTCCCTCGCTTTTTAGCTGGTGGCTTCTCCGTAGTGCCTGGAACGGGACCAGGTAGGGGAACAGGTGCCATTTCAATCATACCACTCCAGAAGACCAAGAGATAATAAGCAGGGACAAGTGTCGAACACCACAGGCGCCTCAGGGCCTTATATAGGGCGGGGCGCGCTGTGATTGGTGCATCCCTCAAGTGCTGCCCCCCGCCCCTCAGAGGAGGAGCATTTGTGTTTGTTTCACCCCCAAAAGTTGAAGCCCACAAATCGGCTCCATCCCGAATCGCCCAAGTTCCAGTGCCAGATGATCCATGATGACTCGGAGTTCATATACCTTTTTACCTTTTATTGACAAGTGACTTTGGAGGCCAAAACTATTTGAGAAAGTCCTTGATTTCCAATCAAATTCAAGGAAAAAAACCAGTTTTGTTCTTTTTCTTGTAAATTTAAAAGTGCTTTTTAGTAGAAATTTTATCTCCTGTCTTCTTATGGTCTTCCATATGTGTGACTTCTAATTGGTGAAGAAAAATATATCATTCGTTTCCCAATTTTTATTGAAAAGTATTTATATATGTGAGGAAAGTAACACAGATGTCTTAGCTGTCTCACTGCAGTTAGATGATGTTTCTAGAATTATCTAAAACTAGGGTATGTCCTCATTTAGGCAAGCACAGGTAATAAAACATAATCCACAAGAAATGTTGTCTGTGTTTAAAGCCATTCCACAGTTCTTGAAATTTCATAGATGACCCTTGAGGATGGAATAATAACAAGGATCTGCATGGTCAAAATCTGGCCACTCTGATGGCTCGATTCCTTGACTGAGTTATGTTTCTCTTTTCATTAATTCAACATCCCCCTCCCCTGTCCACCCACCCTAGATAAACAGGCACAGTTTCTGCCTGTAATTAATTATAAAACAGAACGGAGGAACCCCGGTCCTGAAAAGCCCACTAGACACCACAGAGCCAATCGCTAATAAGACTGGGCTGATAGGCGTGGCTTCAGATCTGTGGGAAAAGTGTTGGAAGAATGTCTACCCCCAGTTTCTCCTGGGACTAGCTTTTGTGACAGGAGCTTGTGACAGAGACAGGAGCTTGCTCATGAAGGCCCCATCTTTTTTAGGGATGCTGAGAGAACAGTATAGTGTGACCAGAGCCATGGTTGCACCTGAAAGAAACCCCACTGACCATTTTGTAAAGATCCTCAAATGCCTGTGTGAGAAATTTGGTGGTCATTCTACAGACCAGGGAGGCATGGGAGGTTTTAAGGAAAGTGATTATTCTGTTGTTATATTTGCCTTGGTTTTGATTTGTTGCATAAATAGTCAATATTGGTAAGGGCCCAGTGTCAGAGGTTGGGAGTCTATTGCAACAGCCTCAGGATGACAAAGGCTTTGTTTAAGAGGACAGAGTGGGAAAAAGAGCCTACATTTGAAATATTTCTGAAGCAGTCACTAAAAGATGAGACTTCAAAATTCTCTGACTGAAAGTGAGGTAAAAAGTCTCTTTTTCTCTCAGTCTTTTTTTTCCTCTCCCCTCCCCAACCCCAACAACTGAAACAAAAATTCAGAAAACAATGCTACCTAAAGCACCTGCACTCTTGATATATTCTATTCTTGCCCCTCCCCCCCTTTTTTTTTCTGTCCTGGGGAGCTGAACCCATCGCTCATGCATACTTTGCAAATGTTTGCAAGTGCTCTGCCACTGAGTAGCATCTCCAGCCCTTTTCTTATTTTCTATCTTCGAACAGGGTCTCACTACCTTGACAGGCTGCCTCTGGCCTCAAACCTGCAATCCTGCCTTTGCCTTCTGAGTTGCTGGAATTAGATGTGTGGGCCACCATGTTTGGTCTGGTGTCCACTTAAAAAAGAATTCTGGTTTCAAATGATGAGTCTATTTCACACCCCACCAATGAACTCTGACCCTCTAGAACATTTTTCTCCTTAGGGAGATTACAAATGCATATTCGGAGCACTCTATGGTTTGCGTCTGTTTGATTTCTCTGACCCTTGATGATCCCTGAGCTTCCATGCAATTAAATGTCAGTGGCTTACAGAACAATGCATCCCATTGCTTTTAGAGTAACAGAATTGGTGAATTTAGTATTCTATTATTTAAAAACCAGAAAAAGAACCATGATGCATATTTTGCCATAGATGGCTGAGAAGATACCATAATAAATACACAAACATACAATGCTTATCCTACGCTAGTTATGCTTTTTGGTTTTTGAGATGTTTTGTTTCTTTTTGAGGCAAGGTCTTGCTATATAGCCCAGACAATCCTCAAGTTCAAGATACTCCTATCAGTCTCCTGAGTGCTGGGATGACAGGCATGTGCCTCAAATTTTCTTTTGGGGTCAGGCAGTGCTAGGGATGGAACCCAGGGCTTTGTGAATGCTATGTAAGCACTCTACCAAAGAGTTATACCTGCAGCCCACCTGTGCTAGTTGTTCCCCTAAAAAAAAAAAAAAAGAAAGAAAAGATTTATGTATGAAGACATGTGATTTGCAAAATATATATTACATAAAATAAGACTGAATCAAAATAGTCAAAAATAGAATTAGATAAGTAATGATACGCCCTTAAACATTATATATATTTTGTTACCTAAAAAGTGTATAGTTATAGTCTGACACACATTTGCTTTACATGGTATTATATGTACATAATCTATATTCATATACAAATAGGTTGTTGTTAGGTGCCGTCGAGTCGGTATCCAACTCATAGCGACCCTCTGTACGACAGGGGAAACACTATTGTCAGTGCTTTTCTGCTGTTCATAGGGTTTTCAATGGCAGATTGATTTTTGGGAGGGGCTTGCCAGGTCCTTCTCCCAAGCCTACAGCTTCTGGTGTTCCCAGGCGGTCTCCCATCCAGGTACTAACCAGGCCCGACCCTGCTTAGCTTCCGAGATCTGACGGGATCCGATGCCATAGGGCTACAGCTGCAGGCATACATATAGGTAGTTATCACATATATAAAAAGAATAGGAGATACTAGGAGTTACTTTAATTTTTTTTATGGTTCTCATTTCAGAAATTTCTACAATGAACTTAGGAAAATATAAGGGTATAGGTAGATGCATATTAGGTCTTCCTTGATTTTTAGCAATATTGCTGTTTATCTTCTTCTAGTGTCACTCATTTTCATTCTTTCTTTGTGAGACGACAGTGTCCAGCAAGTGGTAGAAAAGATATGTCTAAAGGTGGCTTGGTCCTCCTGTAAAAGAAAAGAAATTGGCTCATTTACTTCTGTAATTTATCAGATACTCATTACTCGACTTGAATCAGGGAATGATGATGCTGATGAGTTACACTCATTGTGTGTTTTCTCTGTGCCAGGGAGTGTTCTATGCTGTTTATCGTTGCTGCTGTTGTTAGGTGCTGTGGAGTCGTGTCCGACTCCTAGCAACCCTCATAGGGTTTTCAATGACAGATTGTTTTGGGATTGCCTTGGGAGTGGATTGCCATGTCCTTCTCCCATTTTTGTGGTGCTGGGAATCGAACTGGGGACCTCAGAGACTGCTGAGCAGCACTCTACCAACTGAGCTAAATCCCAGCCCCATGCCCTTTATAGATACTTGTATTAATCAGCCTTTTGCATCACAGTGACTAAAATACCTGAGAGAAGAACTTCAGGGAGGAGAAATTTGTTTTGGCTCATGGTTTTCAAAGTTTCAATCCATGACATCAGGGAGGTTTCAGGAGAGCAGAACAGAGCAATTCAGATCACAATCGCCAGGAAGGAGAGACAGGAAGTACAGAAAGGGGCCAGGGCAAGAGACTGCCCCAAGGACATATCCCCAGTGACATTCCTTCAAGGGTCCCCGCTTCCAATAATGCCCATCATATTATGAATCCATCAGTGGCTTAATCCATTGATTAGGTCAGAACCTTGAGGATTCAATCACTTCTCAAAAGCCTAACAGATGGCAACCAAGCTCCCACTACATGAGCCTATGAGGGACATTTCGTCTTCAAAACATGGCAATACAAATTTATCTAGTCATTGCAACAGCCTCACGATGAACTTGCTGTCATCCACGTGCCTTATGCATATGGAAATTAAGGCATAAGGAAGCTGAGTTTCCCAAGTGGCGCAGCTATCGGATAGTGGGCCTCTGCAGTAAACCAACACCCTGTAACGCTTGAGTCTGTGCTTGTACTTAAATAAAGACTGAATGTGACCTAGGCAGTGTCCCAGGAGTTCCATCTCATGGAATCCATGTTGTTGTTATTATTAGGTACTGTCGAGTCAGTATCCGACTCATAGCGACTCTCTGTACAACAGGGGAAACACTATTGCCAGTGCTTCTCTGATGTGCATAGGGTTTTCAATGGCAGATTGATTTTTGGGAGGGGGTTGCCAGGTCCTTCTCCCAAGCCTACAGCTTCTGGTGTTCCCGGGCGGTCTCCCATCCAGGTACTAACCAGGCCCGACCCTGCTTAGCTTCTGAGATCTGATGGGATCAGATGCCATAGGGCTATGGCTGCAGGCCATGGAATCCTTACAGTGCAGAAATGGGTCAGATGAGAGAAAGGAGATAGAATTTTTCATAAGGGAGAACATGACACAGGCCCAGGTTAAGGATGGTCTAAGATGCCTGCATTGACTTGGGGCAGGAGCCCTGTGGAGCTTCCTATAAGAGATGCCAAAGGTCCTTGCTTGATGACAGATTGAAAAGTTCATGCTTGTTATTCCCACACAGGACAGTTGCTAGCAGTTTCCAAAAGGCTTCCTTGACTTGAGTGCTCATCCCTCTGGCCAGCTGTAAAAGAAGTCACTCCCAAGCTCTCCCTCCACCTTTCCTTATAACAAGTAAAGTCAAATGAAGTATATCTAATGTAAAGGACCCACTTCCTTGCTGTATTAGAAAATGCATTTTTTCTCTTCTCTTGACAAGGAAACAAATCTTATTTTATGCTCTCTATATATCCAAAGTGGGCTGGGATTTAGCTCAGTTGATAGAGTGCCACTCTGCTGTGTCTGAGGTCCCGAGTTCGATTCCCAGCACCAAAAAAAAAAAAAAAAAAAAAAAAAAAGCGTGAGAAGGACATGGCAACCCACTCAAGGCAATCCCGAAACAATCAGCCATTGAAAACCCTATAAGGGTTGCTATGAGTCAGACACGACTCGATGGCACCTAACAACAACGTATCCAAATGCTGTGAAGAGAAAGGCAGGGTTTGCTTAATAGAGAATCCTCTCTAGTATCTGTGGGCTGACATCTTAGTCTGGTAGGAAGACACAGGTTTCTGTGACAAGTGTGCCCACATTAAGCTGATCCCAGGGCTTTTCGTTGTGACTCATGCTTGCTACATCTAACACCTAGGCCATCACCTCATTGCCGAAGGAGAGACTTTTGTTACATCCTTAGCATATATTTGTAAAAAAGTAGTCAAAGTCACATTTAGATAAGTTTTTAGCAAAGATCTGCCATGAGGGAGGATCTACTGGTATTGGGAGCTGGCACAGGGTGACAATCCTCTCTCATTAGCTGGTGAGGGGCACTATGTCATTGATTCCAGCACAGCAGTCTGAGCAAAAGTCAGTGCACAAGTTCTCTTAAACACGGCTGAAAAGGCGTCAAACTTAGGGATGTGCTGGAAGAACCACAGCTTTCTCTCTGAGTGCTTCCACTCACCTTTACACTGACCTTCTTAACCGCATGCCTACAATCAAGGCAGTAGGGAAGGACAGACATGTATTCAAGATTGTTGTTATTAGGTGCCGTGGAGTCGAGTCCAACTCATAGTTGGACCCTTATAGGGTTTTCAATAGCTGACTGTTTCGGGATTGCCTTGGGAGTAGATTGCCACATCCTTCTTCCATATTTGCGGTGCTGGGAATTGAACTCGGGACCTCAGAGACTGCAGAGCAGCGCTCTACCAACTGAGCTAAATCCCAGCCCATACTCAAGATAGTTTAAAGATAAAACAAATATAGCTTTATTTCTCCACTTTTCTTCACTACTGGTTTATCACTCAAGAGCTTCCTTTATGCTTCCCTGCTAACATTTTATTGACTGAGGACTGAGTTAATAATATTGTAAAACACTTAGAACATTTTAAGTACTTCACCACAGTTAGCCACTATAGTCATATTAAGTATTTGCATTAATGTTTAGGTTGATATTATCATATATATGCTTGCAGCCGTAGCCCTGTGGCATTCGATCCTGTCAGATCTCAGAAGAGGGTGGGGCCTGGTTAGTACCTGGATGGGAGACTGCCTGGGAACACCAGGTATTGTAGGCTTGGGAGAAGGACCTGGCAACCCACTCCCAAAAATCAATCCGCTATTGAAAACTCTATGAACAGCAGAGAAGCACTGACAATAGTGTTTCGCCTGTTGTATGTAGGGTTGCTATGAGTTGGATACTGACTTGACGGCACCTAACAACAAGCAGACCATGCCAAACCCCTCCTTCTCTCCTCTACCTTTTCCTCTCCCCAGAACCTATCCCTTTCTCACATTTTATATTACTTATAATAACTGTTGTTTGCTACCTGTCTTCTCCAGCTGAAATGTAAACTCCATGGGGTAATGACCTTTGTTCTTTTCCAAGAAGACAGCCTCTATAGATCGTTCCTTGAGAGGCAGAGGAACAAGAGCCCAGACAATGATCTTTCAGAACAGGGGGAGAAAGGGAAGAAGTCCCTTCCTTAGGTCCTTCCAACCCTCTGGCTAGTCTTAGTCTGTTGCTAGATATTGTTCCTGACTGATGAGAAGCCATTGTGGGCCTTTTAATAGGAACAGAAGAGGAAGGGGGAAAGGAAAAGAACAGAGAAAAGACAGAAGAACCAGACGTGATGACTGACAGAATTTGCTTGCCCTTCATCTGTCACCTTGTTTGTTTTTCTGCACGGCACACAGCCAGTCTGCATTCCTTGTTTCCCCAGCTGATAGGTAGGGCTGAGACTGAACTCTGGCCAAAGAAATTGGGCAGAAGGATCTTCAGGCACAAGCTGGCTCAAGTCCTTTGAGTATAAAGATGGACATAATTATTTGTCAAACAGCAGCAGACACAGTGCTTTGTACGCATTGTTGTTGTTGTTAGGTGCCACTGAGTCATGTCCGACTCATAGCGACCCTTATAGGGTTTTCAATGTCTAATTGCTTCGGATTGCCTTGGGAGTAGATTGCCACGTCCTTCTCCCATTTTTGCAGTGCTGAGAATCAAACTCGGGACCTCAGAGACTGCAGAGCGGCGCTCTACCAACTGAGCTAAATCCCAGCCCCTTTGTATGCATTAAAGAACTTTAAGTTTCACAAATTTCTAAAGGTGGCTTCTATCATCATCTTCCTCAAGGTACAGAGGAGGACAGGTGTGCAGAGATTGAATGACTTGCCTCAAAGTCTCACAGCTAACAAGTGGTGAGCTGGGAGTCAAACTTTGAGATGCTGTCTCCAGAGGCTTCACTTTTTTCATCATGGAACAATGCTTTGCAGCCATTTTACTGGCATGATGCCACTTCTGAGACAAATGTTCTTTATTTGCTATTTCATTCAAGCAATCCTCATCCTGTCCTTTGTTGTTAGTTGTCGGCAAGTAGGATCCAACTCATAGCGACCCTAAGTACAATTGTACAAAACATTCCCTGACACTGCGCCCAGCACTATGTCAGTGCTTCTTTCCTGCTCATAGGGGTTTGATGATTGATTATTTTGGGATAGTTTCAGCAGTGAGCTGCCAGGTCCTTCTCCCATTTTTGCAGTGCTGGGGATCTGCAAGCAGAGTGCACACACTGTGCCAACTGAGCTAAGAGTAATCATTAACACATAAGAGCCTCTGCGTGGTTGAGTTTATCAATGACTCAGAAATTTAGTTAATCTTTAGCACACCTTTCCCTATGTGCAAGGTATATCAAGCAACAGATTTATTTCATCCAACCAAGTTAAAAAAGATGATTTATATAATACAAAAACCAGAAAAATCTTGTAACTGCCTACAAATAGGATATTGTGTTTGCACATAATTTTCAATAAAGAGTTCAGTATGAATAGTCTGTTCTTGCATAGAACACGAAGGACTTTTAAAGCATTTAAAAAATTAAGTAGTTATTCTCTGTTGTTGTTGTTGTTGTTAGGTGCCCTGGAGTCAGTGTCTGACACATAACGACCCTACTTACAACAGGGTAAGCAGGATTGTTAATGCTTCTTTGCTATTCATAGGGTTTTCAACAGCTAATTTTTTTTGAGGGGGCGGGGTGGAGAGTGGGTTGGTGGGTCCTTCCCACAAGCCTATAGTACCTGGTGTCTACTGTGCGGTCTCCCATCCAAGCACTAACCAGGCCTGACCCTGCTTAGTTTCTGAGACCTGACGGGATTCAACCACCCCAGTGGCAGGGCTATAGGCAGTTATTCTCTAGCATCTCTCAAATGCAACTAATTAATTTAGAAGTCTGTTTTTCTTTATAATGGAAAAAAAATGATTATCAAACAGCAATCAAAGAAACCCCAAAGATAGTGTAGAAGGCATCTTAACAGGTTTATTTTGAAGTTAGAGCTTTCATTTAACATGAAAACTAAAGCTCTCAGAGAAAAATAATTATCACATTAAGATATGAACATAAATCATGGATACATAAAAACACAAAAAAAGGTCACAATCTTATTTTAGAGTGACACATACTAAATTGAATTAACATTACTAAATAGTACCAACTTTCTTAGAAAATAGACTAAACATAGCTATTATCTTGTATGCTTGTTTGTTTTTTCTCTGTTGCTATAGAAACTGATAGCATCAGAGGTGGTTTTATTAAGGACAGCCCTTAAATAGAACAGGCAATTGTTTTTCCTCATAAATACCAAAAACAGGCAGACATCTAAAACTCTCTCTTGTCCTCAAGGCCCACATACATATTTTACAAACCCATCCCTTTTACAAATAGAAAGTGGCAAAAGCAAGAATATCCATTCATTGTCTTAAGGCAATCACATACCCTTTCTCTTACTTATTGGTCAATGGTCATTCTAAATTGCTTAAAAATAGAAGATTTACAGAGTAAACTTTGTAGTGATTTGTATTTTGTAACCTCCAAGTTAGAAATTAGGTATCCAAAGATATAATTCATTCAATGCAGTATTCATGTAAATTCTTAAAGTTATCACAGTCTGTGAATCCAGTTTTCAGATTGATAAAGTCTTTAAAATTTTTAACATTATAAAAATATATTCCAATTTAAAGTAACATGACTTTTGTTAAGTTCATAACTTAAATTTTAAAAATATAAGTGTTGTTCACTCATTGAACAAAAAAATTTAGTGGAAATTAGTAAATTTAAAATTTTAAAACCCTAAATTTCTGTAAACTAGATTTTTATGCTAATATTTTTACACTGTAATAATAAAAAGAGAATTGTTTTAAAATAAACTTATCCCAAGCCAGTGTATTTATTCAAAATGCTGATTAGAAATTTATATTTATCCCATAAAAATATATACCATTTATTAAGCTTTTTAGGTTGTTTTACTAATATTCAATACTTTTGTTATTTTTTTATATAATCTGTTGGTTAAGACCACTAAGTGAACTCACAGTTCAACTTCTTTTCTACTGAGTTGTAATTTTAAAAGGTGGCACCTTTAAAGCATAAGAACTGAAGTTTTTACAAAAATTGGAGGTTTTAGCCAAGCAAAATTTAAGTTTACATTATAATTAGTTAATTTCCTGCTGAGGTAGACAACCTACTCAAAATCACTTATATTCAGAGAATACAAAAGAGATAATAACTCTACTAATAGAACAATTTTAGGTAGAAACAAAGCCAAAAGCTGGTATTAATTATGTTGACTGGTTAAAGAAACAAAGGCCCATAAATTAGATCAGAAATCCTTTAGGGAGCACTACTGTTGAGAATATGAGTCATCTCTGATCCTTTTCTAAATTTGGTAGAAAATTTCACTTCCATACCAAATCTCTTATAATGAATTAGGGTTTAGAAAATACTAAATATTTTATGCAGGTATTAGAAGTACATTATTTTTTTCTGACTCACTAGTGCAATTTATAACACATCTCTTTCCTCTCTAACCTTACATAAAATGATTTGGAATTAGTGAATCATACTTTAGAGGCTTTGATACAGAAGATTTAGTTTCCTTGGCTTTTTCTGGTCCTAAGTCTCGTTAGGTTTGACATTTCATAAAAATCAAAGTTACTACATGCAGCCATTTTATATTTGGATTGTCTTTGACACAGACACGCTGTTTATGCAGACCCTAACAACCATTTGGATTCATAATGTGTAAATACACCCACAACATTTTGGAGGGAGAGAGGAGGCATACAAATATAAACACAAAACAGAGTGAATCCCACTAAAGGCCAGAGAGAAAAACATCAACTCTCTGATTCTGTGTCCTCAAATACAGAGAACATCAAATTCTGAAACCCACACAAACTACTAACATGAATCGGGTACCTACCTGTTCCTTGCCACCAACTAGTAAAAATGACAAGCAGAGCAAGAAAATTGCTCAAGAGTAAAACTTCAGCTTGTAAGAGACAAGGGAAGGTGAATAGAAAACTCAAGGACTCAAGGCTAAACAGTTTTTCTGGTCACATTACTGCTGGTTCCTGTTGCAGGATTTAAACTAACATTATCTTGATGGAACCTCCAGAAATAAACCATCTAAGAGTTAAATGACTGGCCTGTTTGCTTGTATTGAAGAGAGAAGCAATAGGATCATCTCAATAAAAACAGGCAAAACCAGAATTTATGTGAGAAAGTCGGCAGAGAGAAAAACTTGCAATCCATGCAGAAACGGAGAATCTTATTTGCAGTTTACAGTTAAGCCTATTAGTAGGCGTTTAGGGGAGAGGTCAGACTGAACTGGACAGTCGTCTTCAGCAGGCCAACTAGAGACACAGAAAAATCAGTTGTGAGGAACCCTGGAAATAATTGAGTTTGGCTTTGGAGCATGTGTACCAAATATCTGCCAGTACCCTGCATTTGCACTCTTGACCTTAATTAGCTCAGTGCCTCAACATTTCTCATTAAATTTCAGGTAATTCGTCCAGGTGAGGCAGCCAGCGATCAATTGTAAATCAAGTGTTCAATTGGAGGCCTGGCTCCAAACGCAGGCCTTAGTTTCATTATACTCTTCCAAGGCGAAACCAAACCAAACCACCTTCGGATTTAAGAACATAGGATCCTTACATTATATAATTTTGTAATCATATGGTAAAAACTGTAAAAACCTATTTTCTTTGTAATAAAGTTCTTTCTTCCTCCTGTGCCTTTGGACTTCCCTGTATCTTTCATGGAAAAAGCAAACCTCACTGCTAGGTGCTAAAAATACATTCCAGACTTGAACAGATTAAGGGTTAAGTGCTTCTTTTTCATCTTAAAATCTGGAACAAATACTCTAAATGCTTAAGGCAGTGGAATCTTAGAACCCATAAAGCAGCCTCCTGTTGTATGGAAAAATAAGTTCCTTCAATAGAATAAACTAGCCAAGCCAGATAGCTTCTGAGAGTTATAGTGCTTGCTTGCTGTTCAGTCTGACTGCTGAACGATTCACCCAACACTTTGCCTGGGGAAGGGGGGTTGGGGGGGCGCTCTCCGAAAGCGTCTTCCAACCTCAAGTGCCTGTCACATTCTCCAATGGGATCTTTGTTTTTTTCAAACACAAAAAACAATTGTGGCAGTCACTACCCAAATGCAACGATTAAATCTCCGTGGTCAAACCAAATAGGGGAACTTTACAAATGTCGTGCTTGCATTTCAAACGCTGTTAACATTAACTCTAATCTTAAACTCCTCAGGCCTATGAACATGTCAGAAACTCAAAAGTCTAGCAAATCGCCTTTAACCCCCAGCCAAATTCAGTGTCTAATCACAGCTCTCCTTGTGGCCTTGTAGGTGGCTCTTAAAAGAGCCTTTGGGATTCAGAAAAGAAGCTTACTTGGTAGACTTATTTGGAGCTGGTGTACTTGGTGACGGCCTTGGTGCCCTCGGACACGGCGTGCTTGGCCAGCTCGCCGGGCAGCAGCAGCCGCACGGCCGTCTGGATCTCCCGGGACGTGATGGTCGAGCGCTTGTTGTAGTGCGCCAGGCGGGACGCCTCGCCCGCGATGCGCTCGAAGATGTCGTTGACGAACGAGTTCATGATGCCCATGGCCTTGGACGAGATGCCCGTGTCGGGGTGGACCTGCTTCAGCACCTTGTACACGTACACCGAGT
>VMDO01009837.1:0-15812 GCA_007922755.1 Pedetes capensis
CCCCTTGAATATTTGCCATAGATTTGAAACTAAATAGGAGCCTCAGTTAAATTTCTAGGAATGAAGGTATTCCATGATTGAAATGCCAAAGTGCTATGGTGAATTTTGTGTGAAAAGTCCCATTAGAGTAACGTTATCTTGATGAATTACTATGGTAGATCAAATGTCTGTGCTTTAATATTGTAGACTCTGAAATCTGATTTAATCTGTCATCAGCCTACCTGAAGTAGAATGGATTCATCTCCCAAGGTCACAACCGCAGGTACTAACTTATAAGATGAGAGACTAATATAATAATTTACAATGAGTAATATAGTTATCACTAGGACATCTTTTGCTAAGCTTCTAAAATTAACAATCCCAACAGCCCTTGTAAGAATACATTCTTTCCTTTGATGTCTTACTATCAAGCTATATTCAACTCCTGCTCATCCACAGACCATTCTAGTACTTTATGTTGACTTTGCATGCCAGATCTCCTTTACTCAAGGACAATATTGATTGAAATTTACTATTGATTTAATGATAACAGGTCACAGGAAAAAACTGAAAACTACATAGAAGATATATACTGACTTTAAGTGGTATGGAGAAATTTTAGGGGGATATTATTTGTACCTCACATTAGGTAGAGGGTCACTGGTTACATTTACTGAGTACATACTATGCATTAGAAATTTTACTAATTTCTGAGTGTATAATAATGTACAAGAGCAAACATGAGCTCTTTCACCTTGGATATTATATTCCAGTGGAGGAGCTACACATCACATTAATCACAATATAGAATGACAAAGTGCAGCGTGTACCATGAAGAAAGCTAACAAGGTGCTATGAAAGATAAACTGAATGGATCAAGGACAAATAACCTGGGGCCTAAAAGATAAGGAAAAGCCACTGCATACTGGGCTTGTCCAAATGATGGAGCCCACAAAACTTCTGATGCAGGGGTTTGTCATATTTAAGGAACCGCAAAACAGCCAGTTTCAATGAAGCAGAACAGATGAAGAAAGGTCCAGGAGATAAAATGGTAGCAGGATACCTGCATAGACATTTTGATGGCTTTGGCTTCCAGGAACAGTAAGTAAGTTCAGGAGCCATTGCATAGTTTCCAGAAGAGGAGCAAAATCATGCAAGTAAGGCTGCAAAGGAGCAAATGGGGAAACAGGAAGCTCAACGAGGAGGCTATGGACGGAATCACACATAAGATGATGGCGACTCTGGCTAGAAGGTTGAAAGAAGGATGAGGTATGACACAGATTTGAGATACTTGTAGGAAACAGAATTCACAAGCTAATCTCTAAATAGATGCCACAGAGGAAAATACCTTCTCACGTTTACCAGCTAGTGTTCCACATATTTCCAACCTTACAGTGAGCAGACATTCAAGAAATATTCATTGTGCAGAATCTCTTGGATGTTAGGGCATTGAATATTCAGGTATGGCCCTGTATCAAATTCGTAGAATGAGCAAAATAAGTGGCAGCAAGTCTTCCTCGGAGATCTAAGCTTAATGGCTTTCTTCCGACAGTGGAGGATGGTGAGCAGAGAAGGCAGGAAAAATCTTTTCCTCCTCTTATGAGACAATGAAAGGAAAACGGGCATCCCCAGAACTCCCTGTACATATGAGGTATGATCAAAAGATACAGTGAATTTTTAAATTTAAAACATTTATTTCTCCAGAAAGAGCACTTCAGAACTGCTTCAGAAAATGGAAAGAATGATGGGATAATTGTGCTCTAAGCCAAGGGGGGAATTTTGAGGGTGATTAATAGTAATATCCTCAACTACATGGATTGACATAGTGGCTACAACAATGGGGTTAAACATAAAAAAAGATTGTGTGCCTGGCACAGTGTCAGTGATTGTTTTGTTCTGTTGTACATGGGGTTGCTATGAGTCAAACCTGACTCAACAGCACCTAACAACTACAATAGAAATGTATCTTTTACTGCAATAAATGTGTGTTTTTAAATACCCCACGTTTTTCATTCACACCTCATAATTATGTCGGTCAAATTGTATGCTATGACTTGGGCAGCAGAAGGAAATGCAATGCCTTAACAGTTCCCCTCCCAAAGAGCCAAACATGTGCTTTGCAATACAGGCTATGGTTCCCAGAGCAAAAACATTATACTGGATGCCAAGAAAAACTTTTAAGTATCTCAAATGGTCAAAATTTGGTCAAGATTTAAGTATGAAGCTGAGCGCACTGGCACATGCCTATAATCCCAGTGACTCAGGAGACAGACATAAGAGGATTGCAAGTTTGAGGCCAGAGGCAGCCTATGTAACTTAGCAAGACCGTGTCTCAAAATAAAAAATAAAAAATGGGCTGAGGATGCAGGTCAGTAATAGAGCATTTGCAAAGCATGCATGAGGCCCTGGGTTCAATCCCCTAGTACCCCCCACACACACAAAGCCTTAACTGTCGTCTGACTCACCACACTGAATACATTACCCCCATTGATCCAGGCTTCCTCCAAATTTGATATTCTGTTAGGAAGCATTTGCTGCATCTCCATGTTATGTTAGGTCCTGTGCTACAAAAGGGCAAAGTATGGTCCTTGTCATTGTAGAACTTGAGATCTAATAAGGTTAGAAAATATGCTGTCCTGATCCATATTAACTGCAGTTTCATTATAGCTTTTATTGAAATTTTATAATCTTTTTCACTTGCTTGCTCTCAAGGATTGCCCGAGGTCTTGAATTGAACTATATGCTGGTATTTTAGCTTTCTTTCCAATGAAATGAAAAAAACTAAAGCCTAACATCTAAAGTCTATTTACCAGTATGATTTTAGACTTGCTTTGTCTTAACTTCTGATTGACATTTCCTCAGTAGGGGCTTTTAGTTTGACTCAGTTGAGTATTTAATGACCTATAAACAAACACTTGAGAGGTTTGTTTTAAAGGACCTGTCACCCTTTTTGTAATGAAATAAATTCTTTTGTCAGGCATCCTCATAGTACAGGTTTTCAATTAGCAATCAGCAAAATTTTCACACCACCTCCTCTTTATAGTTTTCCCAGGGAGCCTGCACAAAGAGCAGTGAATTGGATTAAGCTGACCATTTTTCCAGTTAGCCCAGAGAAAGTTAGAATCCCTGACAGCCAACTGTCAGTACTTGTGAGTGGTTGGGCCAATTCCTGGAGGACACGTGTGGCGGCCCCATCTCTCCTTAGGCTCCGAGTGCAAATGCTTCCCTACATGTTCATAATTCACATTTTCCTGCTATGTTATGGTTTTCCTCCTAGACTAATTATATTTCCCACAGTGTTTATGTTCACAGTTTGCAAATCATTTATATCTCTTCAAGCTTTCCTTTTAATTTCTCAAATAAATGTCTCCAGTAAGTAGATGTGAGAAGAAAATACCAGCTATATCTTCCCTAGTCATTCAATGATCTCTCAGCAATAGCAGATAAGTAGCAGACCTAAAAGTATTTTGGAAACTGTTAATATATAAATGAATGCATGTGGTTAATATGATGATGATGATAATGATGATGATGATGATGATGATGATGATGATATAGTCCTGATATTAATTCTAGTAATTAAATGCATGGCCATACCTGATACTGAAGCCTCAACTTTCTCATCTGCAGTGCTCAGCACTTCCTCATGAAAGCTTTGAGAATAAAGAAACCAGTACAACCACTGAACCAATACTACTTTAAACAATTCCATGAAAATACAGTGATATATTAAATTCAAGCTGTTCCTACTCACACATTGCCTTATACACACTGTTCGCTGCATCTAATTCGGAGAATTAAAGATGCTCAACTCTCGCAGCTGAACTTGGTAAGTTCCACACACTGTTACAGACAAAGTTATGTACAAATCACAAGGAATAAATAGAGTTATCAAGCAGAACTACTTAGTCATCACTTTCTATCAAACCAGGTTGGGAGGGCACCTGTTTGGTAAGATGCTTTCCTCTTTCAGCCTAGAAGCACTCTCTAGACAGCCCTCCATTAGAGGTGTTATCAAAGTGAAGGCTCTTCTGCCATTCCTGGCAGCCAAGTCCTGCACTTCTGAGTGGGTGAAGACTGGAGAGTGCTGTGATGCACTTCCCTAGGGTATGCTATTAGATCACCTCCCTTCCTTCTTCAAATGAGAATCTTACCAAATCAAAGCTTCTCCTCTTGAATATGAACTATAAAATATTTTACATAAGATAATATGAAAGAATACAAAATTGGAATCAGTGTATTCAAGGATAAGAACACTTTCTCTTTAGTTTCAGTAAATGAAATGGCAAGTGTGAATCAAGAAGGATCTAGGATTACAGTGACATTTTGATGAAAGCCTTGCAGTAACATAAAGGAATCTCAGAAGCATACCGATGATCCCGTCTCTGGGTAGGAAAAGCTGTGGATAATTCAACAATCACTTACAGAGCTCCATGTGTCATACCATGTACTGAGCTGGGACCAGAATTGTGCATGTAATTTGCACATCAGAGGTGATAATTGGGCAGAGTCTTGAGGAATAGCTATTCTCTAGACAGATAAAGGAGGATTATGTGAACAGAAAGGCACTCTACAAATAGAAAATAGCATTTATCTACCCTTTGCGCAGATACTGAACCAGCCTTTGTGATAGACATCAGTGACCTCAAGATGGAGACATAATCCCTGTCCTTTTATAGTTTAATAGAAAAGACAAACAGAAAACAGGAGAAAACAAGCTTTCATTCATTCAACAAATATTTATTGAGGATCTACTGTGCACAGACCCTTGCACAGGTGCCTGGAATATGATTGTTAATATTTTGGTTTTATCCTATAGTCCATGAGGAGATGGACAATTTAGCACACTTCATTATAATTGCTTGCTATTTTTTTTAATGATTGGAGAACCCAGAAAGAACATCTAACCTGGTAAGGGTAGGAATAGGAAGGAAAATTAAGAAAATCTTCCTACAAGGGTAGGGGGTGGGGAGTTCTAAATATTGTTTTAAAATTTAGGCTTTATTTGAAGAGAAATGGGAAAACATTAAAGCTTTCAAGTGGTGGTGGGGCATAATGACTTTAAAACTCACAGTATATTTGAGAACAAATGTTCTGAAAGGGAAAATACATATTTCTATCCTACTGATAAATGGCTCTTTGTTGTTGCTGGGTCCCATCAAGTCGGCTCTGACTCTTACTGAACTTATGTACAACAGAATGAAACGCTGTACCGTACTGCACCATACACATGATCTCTTAATGCTTGAGCCCAATGTTGCAGTCATTGTATTTCTTCACATTTTGAGTGGTGCCACATCAGCAGGAAGAGGTCCCAGGGGCTTTACTCCTCTCCCATAATTAAGGTCGACTCTACTTTGGGGAGGCAACTCTTCCCCAGTCATTTCTTGAATGCCTTCCAGCCTTGGGGGCTCATCTTCTGGCTCTGTATTTAACAGTGTTTCTCTACTATAGGGTTTTTAATGACTAATTGTTTTGGAAATGGGCTGCCAGGTCCTTCTCCCTGCTCTGTGTTAGTCTGGAAGCTCATCTGAATGCTGTCCAACATGGGCGGCCCTGCTGGTATCTGAGATACTGGTGGCATAGCTTTCAGCATCACAGCAACATGCAAGCCCCCACAGCATGACAAGCTGACAGACAGGTAGAGGGGTTAAATGGAAAACAAGCAAAAATTACCTCATTCACTTAACTTCTAAGGAAAGGAGCATCACATAAGGTTTTATTTGTGTTGTCAGTAACCAGACCTGGTTAAAAAGAAAGCAATAAACCTGCATGTGTGTGATGAACTTCACATTATCATCAAAACTCATCATTCCCTTTTGAAACGCAGGCATTTTCCAGGAGATTTATAACCAATAACTATGCACATATTGAAATAAACAGTGCCCAAACAGGACATAGATCACACATAGATCAGATAAACTCATTCCTTTTTCTTTGCAGTGCTAGGGACTGCATCCACAGCCTCACATATGCTAGACAAGCACTCTACCACTGAGTCACATTACCAGCCCAAGCTCAAATCATTCTTCATCCAGGAGCTAAAAGTTTGTTATTTTTGCTTTTACTTTGACAGATAACAGATGCTCAGTAAATGCTTGCTAGCAAAGTCATCTTCTTGGTATTTAAGGGTATCGCTCCATATGATGTGACATAATCTTATATGGTCATGATTTCAAGCTATTTCTCCTGCTTTGTTATGTGACACAGCAAGAGAATGACTACCATGATCTTTGAACATTGCTATGAAAGATATTGATGAGAATCTACTTTGAAATTAGTGACAGATGTGTATTTGACAGTATTATTTATTAGCAGCCTCTCTAAAGAGAGATGATTTGTGATGGGACTGTAGTGAGGAATGGGGTGGGGTTATAGTAAAACATCCATAAGAACTTGGAAATAAGGGGGGAAAGCGAGTTAAAATCAATTTATAATGAATCACAGTAAAAACATGCAATCACCTTAAAGCACAGAAAGTATTCCAAGCCTGTGACACTGGACAATAACTAGGTTGAGCCCATTTTATGACTAAAGAAAGAATGTGTCCATCAGTGGAGGGGGCAGGCTTGGTTACCCAGGGAAGTGTAACACATTTAGTAGTAGTAGAGGGAAAAGTTGGCAACAACATCCAAACCCTGGCCTAGGATAAGGGTTGCTAACCCCATCAAGACCATGCTTGCCATGAATATGAATAAGCTAAACCACTTTAAATGAGCTGGGATTTAGCTCAGTTGGTAGAGCACTGCTCTGCAGTGTCTGACGTCCTGAGTTCAATTCCCAGCACCACAAAAATGGGAAAAGGACCTGGCAATCCACTTCCAAAGCAATCCCAAAACAGTCAGCCATTGAAAACCCTATGAGGGTCACTATGAGTTGGATACCAACTCAATGGCACCTAACAACAACAACAAAAACCACTTTAAAGGGGCTGGGATTTAGCTCAGTTGGTAGAGCACTGCGCTGCAGTCTCTGAGATCCGGAGTTCAATTCCCAGCACTGCAAAAATGGGAGAAGGGCCTGGCAATCCATTCCCAAGGCAATCCTGAAACGGTCAGCCATTGAAAACCCTATGAGGGTCGCTATGAGTCGGATACTGACTCGACAGCACCTAATAACAACAACAACAAACCACTTTAAAACACTCCACATTGCATTCATATAATGCCTTCACCAGGTTTTAGTTCCACTCTTTCTATGTAACCTTCTAATTATGGTTTTTCTTCCCAAGCAGATCAATCCTTAACTGCCTTTCACTCTTGGTTGTACACTGGAGTCACCTAGAGGAATGTTTCAAAATACAGATACCTGGGTCCTATCATAAGGATTCTGATTTAATTGATCTGGGAAGTAGCCTGAGCATCAGAGCTTTTAACGTGCCTCAGGTGAATCTCCTACACAGCCAGGGTTACAAATTACTGGCTTGCTGGAAGAAAATATGTACCTGTACAGATTTAGGGTACTCCGTGTCCTGTGACAGGATGGCAAATACGAATTCCTACTCACAAAGTCAGAAGTACAATAAAAGTAATTCTCTTTATTTTCCCAAATCTTTCTTTTCTATCTTGACTCCCAGGTTTGTTATTGTTGTTAGGTTCCATGAAGTCAGTGTCTAACTCATAGGGATCCTATGTACAACAGATGAAACACTATTATCATGCCTCTCTGCTATTCAAAGGGTTTTCAATGGCTGACTGTTTTGGGGAGTGGGTTGCTGGGTCCTTCTCCCAAGCCAGCACCTGGTGTTCCCAGGTGGTCTCCTATCCAAGAACTAACCAGGCCCAACCCTGCTTAGCTTCCAAGATCTGATGGGATCGGATGCCACAATGCTCCAGCTGCAGGCTGACTCCCAGACAGTGGGAATTTAATCTGGTCTCCTTTCTCCTGAGATGCTAAGTTGGTGAAAATACATTAGTGTGATAGATTCAGAGCCCTTTCCTTTGTCTCCTGTCACCTCATATCCACTTGTTTCTGTGAGGTACCATCAAGTCATGTTCGATTCATAGCGACCCTTATAGGGTTTTCAATGGCTAATTATTTACAGATTGCTTCGGGATTGGATTTCCACGTCCTTCTCCCATTTTTGTAGTGCTGGGGATCAAACCTGGGTCCTCAGAGAGTGCAGAGCAGCAATCTACCAACTGAGCTAAACCCCAGGCCCACTTCCACTTAGATATCCTCATTCTTATCTGGTCTTTGTGTTCCTAATCAGCTGGTTAGGGTCCTTTTCCTCTACTTGGATAGAAATTGGGGGTAGCAAGTGTGAGACTCTGGCAATGTCTGTGTCCCTGAACATTTACTGGCAGTGAGCAGTGCCCACAGACAGGCAGCAGCAGCAGTAGCAAGTGGTACCTTCTAGTGTTACAGCTCTAATGTAGGCCAAGGAGGCCAGGATCCCTCAGCCTTTGGCAGCAGCTGGCATTACAATTTTTGGTTTGTCCTTGATATTGAGATTCCTCTGCCTTTCACTGAAGCTTATGTTGTAGCTTCTGTGCAGGACTGGGCAGGATTCCTCAGTCCTCAACATTAGTCCATGTTACAGCTCAGGGACCTAGCTAGTGTATCTGATGTGTCATCGCTCCACACAGATCTCTGGCATATCCTCTTTGGGCTGCCCATAAGGTTTCTTCAAGTTTACTGTGTCTTTATCCCTCGCAGCTTCTGTACTACTTTGAACTTCAAGGTATTCCATGAGCTTTTCACAAGTCCAGCTACTTACCCTCACCATTCAGACATTTCTACCTTGGGAGTCCCACAGCCTCACTAGACTTTATCTAGGGAAAAGAAGTAAGCACAGGTATCTTCTGTTCCTAATTTCCCCGAAACTGTTCAGATTATAATTGTGCTCCTCCAGGGCTTCACCAAAAGGAGACAGGCACAAAGTAACTTCCTCAATGATTCTACCATGATCTAAGCTCTCTTGGAGTTCTCACTGACTTCTTTTCCCTCTCATTAAAGAATCCTTACTTAGAGCAAGAAAAGTGTGCACTCATCAAAGCCAAATCTAGTGTTCACTATCACTCCTCTGGTTCTTCTTTCCCACCTATCACATTTCCCTGGGAAAGACTTTTGAAAGTCAAAACCAAGAGCTGATGTCTCCATTCTAATCTTTCATCTTTCCCATGAGGTAAAGAACAGTGAAGTTCTAGTAAACCAAGTGAAGAGGTGAGATATTGTTGAAGATGCCAAATAAATAAGTAGCAGTTGCCTTGCCACGGCTTTAACAATTCTCACTTTAAAGTGAGAAATTTGCATTTAAATTGCTAATTGAATTTTCATGGTAGTATACCCACTATAGTGATTCTTAAACCTCTTTGCATCATTAACTGACTTCCTTAGGAATCTACTACAACCAGCACTAGAAAAAAATGCAATAGGAATATGTGTTGCATGCAATTTACATGTTCCACAGGATCATCTGAATCCCAAGACCCCAGATTAAGAGCTGCTGACCTAAAGGAAAATACTATTTCATCAGCCAGTGCATATTCTCATCTTCATGAAAATTACTTCTTAGTATACATCAACAACTTCTCATTCTGGCTTTTACACATCAGTCTGATGTCCTTGGTCACTACCAACCTAGCTCTGAGAACAAAATGTAACTCTCAGTGGCCTGTGTTTCTATGCTTGCAAGATTGATGCATGGCCCTCAACTGAGGCTGTGAACCACTGTGGGGCCACCATGTTAAAAAGGCATCTTTGTCTCCATCACATGCATTTTCCCTCTAGATTGAAATTTTAATAAATATGACATTCATACAGTAAAGTAACCTACCATAAAGCCTTTGCTGTGTGTCAAAGACTATGCTGAAGAGAACAACAGCTATGGACCTCAAGGAAGTTACAATCTAATATGGTAGGGAAAAAAGCAAATATGGGCTGCCTAGGACAGAGCTCTGCCAACTACAACCCACAGCCAATACAAAGCCAAACACTGCCCATTTTTGTAACAAAGTTTTAATGGAACACAGCTATGTCCACAAACTCATATTGTCTGTAGTTATTTTCATGCTATAATAGCAGAACTGAGTTATTGTGAGAGAGACTATATGACCCACAAAGCCTCAAACATTTACTACCTGGTCCTTTACAGAAAAAAGATTGCTGACCCCTGCTCTAGAGCCATGTTTCTGGAACATTCATGTGCTTGTGAGTCACCCAGAGATCCTGTTGAAATTCAGATCCTGACTCACTAGTCTGTAATGGGACTAGAGATTTTTCTTTTGTGGCAAGCTCTCAGGTGGTGTTGATGCTTCTGGTCCAGGGACCATGCCTTGGGCAGCAAGGTTCTAGATCTCTGAACTTGTGAATTATTCCCTGAGCTTTCCCTTGTGTCTGAAGAAAGTCCTATAGGAGAGTTTCTCATCCTCACAATGGGGAAATACATATAACTGGCAGAGCTGATGATTATATAAAATTATATACAATGTATATTTTGAATCTCATACAGTGTTTGACATATAATATGCCTTCATAAATGCTAGGTAGTACAATAGAATATTCTGCCTCTTTCCTCTACTTCTCCTAGCAGAAGAGGTGTCAGAATACACTCACACTTGGAAGGGAAAATGATCACAGAAATATTAAATAATTCTATTATTTTTCATAGGTCTAAGCTTTATTGGGGAAAATCAAGTACTACCACTCAATCTCAAAACATTGTGTTGTATACTATACCTTAAATATATTTTTATAATATGTACATAATTTTTAAAAAGATACTGCTGTCCCATACAGAACAGATTCTGTTGTCCAGTTTTCTACAGTGGGACCTAGGCACTCAAAGTGCTTCGTATTAAGACACTTTGGTCCTTGACCAATGTTTTTGAGAGAATTCTGGTTCAACACTCTAAAACCATACTAAAATCTGTATAAGACACTACACTTACTTGTGATGCTTCTGGTTCAAAGGGGAAAATTTCACTTTGTACATCAGTATATACAGAACCTTGAAGATTAATTCTAAGTCATGCACCTATCATGTGGTGAGAAACTATGAGCTTTCCTATGCTCAAAGAGTAAAGAATGAATTAAGAACATGAAGGTCAGCTACAGAAATTACTTTTTATCCCAAAGAGAACTAGTAGAGGAAATGTTCTCCATATGTGATAAATCAGGTGTTCAGGGAAGAATCGGTGGAGCTTCCCAATTAGAACGTGAACTTGTGCTTCTTGACTTGCAATGTACAAAAGGAAAGTAAAACTAGTGAGTCAGAGTAAAGAGATTAGGGCCAGGAGACTGCCTGTGCTGAGTGGTTTCCTTTAAATCACAGAAAGGATCTAGAAGTAGGTTAAGAACCATATAATTTAAAATTCTGGCCCTCAGTGGTAAAGAGAAGCAAGGAAATCATCTAGCATCCAAGCTCAATTACACAGCACTTGAGAAGCCTGGGGAAAATACCACCCACGCACCAGACCACTACTTTGTATGGGGGAATTTCCATTCTAAGGTCCTGAACAGAAAACAGATATGTAGACCTTAGGAAAATACTTGTCACTGCTTGAAGACAAACGAAGGAGGGAGATAAACATAAAAACTTCTTTTCTTATTCCCTGCTTTAGTAAGAAGGGTACCAGAGAATCATGTTGGTCATATCTCAAAAGACAATCACCTTTAAGCAAATGAAAAACAGGCAGAAAAAGAGTATGCCTTCCTCTTTCCAAACACATATACAATGTGAATACCATAAAATAATTGTTGTTGTTATTGTTGTTGTTGTTTGCAGTACTGGGGTTTGAACCCAGGGCCTCGCACTTGCATGCTTTGAAGTGCTACTGCTCAGCTTATATTATGTGGTTGAAGGGACTCATGTCCATCTTTGTGGACTGGAGAAACACTTCCCATTATTCCCTCAGGATCCTATTCTGGTCTTCTCACAAAAATTTTATGGTAGCTGGGCATGGTGGCACATGCCTGTAATCCCAGCAACTCGGGAGGCAGAGGCAGAAGGATTGCAAATTCGAGACCAGAGGCAGTCTGCGTAACTTGTTGAGTCCCTTCAACCTCATTATATAAGCTGATGCCTGGGAGGAGCTAGGATCTGGCAGAGGAGGAAGGTTGAGGCTATGCCAAACCCTGAGCAGTAGCCAGAAAGCAAGATGCGCTGAGGTATTGGACATTTCCATCATTGCCAAAAATTCTATCAGGCAATGATGCTCTAGAATCTTAGCCTTACCACTTTCTCAATATATGTTTTGATACAAGTTATTTCAGCTCTGTGAACCTCAATTTCCTTATCTACTAACAGAATTTATTTCACAGATAAGGACCCAATGTGATCACCTGTGTAACATACTTAGCAACATGCCTGGCACATAATACTACATGTTTGCTAATCTAATCTGCACATTTTCAACAGGTTTGTTGTTATGTGTGCCATAAAGTTGGGCCTGACTCATAGAAACCCTATGTATAAGATAAAAACTATTTGACACTGTGCCAGGGCCACCATCTTTTTACATTTAAGTTCATTGTTGCAACCACTGTGTTTCTTCTCATTTTGAGTCATGCAACACAAGCAAATGGAGGTCCCAGAGGCTCTATTCCATTCCCATTATCAAGGTTGACTTTACTTTCAGGAGGCAGCTCTTCCCCAGTCTTCTTTTGAATGTCTTCCAGCCGAGGGGGCTCATTTTCTAGCATTATATTTGACAGTGATTCTCTGCTCTTCATATGGTTTTCAATGGCTAATTGTTTCAGGAATGGGCTACTGGGTCCTTCTCCCTAGTCTTAGTCTGGAAGCTCAGCTGAAACCTGTCCACTATGGGTGGCCCTGCTGGTATATGAAATACTGGTGGCATAGTTTTTGGTATTCTAAGCCACACACAAGCCCCCAAAGCACTACAAGCTGACAGATATGTGGGAGTTAACAGTTGGTAGAGTGCTCCTCTGCACTCTCAGAAGACCCAGGTTTGATCCCTAGCACTGAAAAAATGGGGAATCTACTCCCAAAGCAATCCCAATATAATCATCCTTGGAAAACCCTCGTAGGATCACAAGTCAGACCGAACTCGATGGCACCTAACAACAAGAACAACAAAACTAGATGCAGATCAGAATGTGTGTGGGTTACAGTGACAGTTGAGACCTGGCCTGCAAATCCATTTCACCTATGATTCTAATCCTCATCTGATTTTGTAGCCCTCTAAAACTGTTGGAAATGTGCAGATCAGATTAGAGAACATATGGTAGTAAGGATCAGTCATCTCTCCAAGCAAACAAACAATCGTTGAAAGGAGATACCCAGCAGCAAACTCCCCAGAATCCTGCATGGGGTACACACTTGGCAAATGTTTATTAAATGCCCTGTCAGATACACAGTTAGCTAAGAAACAGGAGTACCCTTTTTACATTATACCCAAGCTGACCAGAATGCCTTCACTACTTAAATGTTTCCCAGAGAAAGAATTGTAGAACCTGCTAGTAAGCGACCTTCACTTTGAGAAGGACCAGATGATTCTAATTTCATAAGGATGAGCTTTTGAACCATGAGCTAAGCTGAAAACAAGCCAGCTTTAAGATAAACTTGGGAATTCTTAAATAACAGATAAATTACCTCAGATAAAAACTGGCCAAGGGAAGAGGTAACCTCATGGGAATGAAGAGCTTGGAAGTGTTTGTATTCACACACTGACATTTTTCCAAATGCTTTTAATCATCATTACTTTTGCAAGGGAAAGCCTATGGCTGACTTTCCAAGCTGACAAGAATTACCAGTATTATTGGCAATCCTAGCATCATCTGTTAGGACCACAGTCTATCAGCTGTGTCTCATCTCATTTGGTGATATCAGGTCCAGGTTGTGTAACTTCCCCATCCTCGGCTCACTCTGATTTCCTAACCCGATCTCACCCTTAACCCTACATTCAGACCATGATACCTCCACCCTTGTTCCCACACCTCTCATCAACCACAGTCCCATTTCTCTTCTTCCCTTTAGCAGAAGAACCTTCTTTCCTCAAGCCATTCCAGTCAGGCTTCTGTCCTCACGTCTCTCCACTGAGACCACTTCTGGGGCAATGATTTGTTCCACATGGCCAAGTTCAATGCCAGTTTCGGATTCTCATTTTGCTGAACTCTCCATCAGTTTTCAACATAGTCAGCCACACCTTTCTTTTTCCAACTCTTTTTGTGGCTTCCTCAGCTCCAATTCTTGCTTTTCCTCCCACTCCCTAGGCCTGTCCTTCCTCATCTCCATTCTTCACACACCAGCCAGCAGAAACTTTTCAAAGTTAATTTCATATATATTACTCCTCTTCTTGAGGCCTTAAAAATCTTCTGTGCTTAACAATCTCAACCCCTTGCCCAGGCCAGCAGTGTCCTCTGTGACCTTAGCCCTAACTCTCTCATATTACTGTCTTTCTTACCAAATTCCCTCTGGCCATACTTGCCTGCCTTCCCTTCCACACATACCAAGGTCATTCCCACCTCAGAAACCTTGCTCCAGCTTTACCCTCTGCCTGGACTGCTCTTCCTGCTGATCTTCATATAGCAGGTGCCATTTTGCCATTCAGATTTTAGTCTAAACTCCCCTTCCTCTGAAAGGTCAATGCATGGCCTGATAGGACATTAGGCTTTTTATAGTCTCTATTCATCCTACTTGGGGGGAATGTGTATAGATTACCCTGCAAAAATATTAACATATTTGATTACAGGATGTCATCCTAAACCATGCTGAAGGGGTTACATAATGGGAAACATTTTATAACATTCTTAAAAATTCTAAATTCTGTTTCATATCTAAATTCCACAGTTTGGAATAAGGGGTCACAGACCTGCATAATTCTTATTTTACACATAAAGAAACCAGAGTTCCAGAAAAAAGAAATGAGTTGTCTGAGGTATTGTAGGAAGGATGTAAGCTCTGATATATTTCTTACATCAATGCTATTTCCATGGGATACTATGCTACCATCCAAAAGATAGTGGCTTATATTTGGGGTATCTACCAACAGAAATTGTTTGACAATGGTTTTGCTAACGGAAAAGCAGGCCAAAAGAGGCGAACTCTCTTAAGCCCCAAACTCAAAAGATGCAGAGAAGAGATATAGTCCCAACAGTTGATTTGAGGATGGGAAGGGAGAAGGGAGGATGTCAGAATTTAGAGCAAATATTATTCTGCTTTCTCCTTCTCCTATCAACATCTATATCAGTGGTGGAAAGATCACAATATTCTAAAAATCACAAATTGTGTACAAGGGAATAAGAAGAGGAAGTGTCACTTACTGTCTCTTGATGATAGGAAAGTGTCATCACAAATCAGTCTGGTATAGTATTTAAGAATGAGGTAGATTTTAGCACCACAATGAGGTAGTCAGCCTTTCCCTAGCTGGCTGTCTCTCAGCACAAGTTGTTCACTATTCTTTCCTTGTCCCACTGATTTCCTCCTGTCAAAGTTCAGATCTTCTCCTTATGATGTGTCTGTCTCTGAATGTATTGTGCCCATTCCAACTATCAAGAAAGGGAATCATACTGGGCACAATGGTGCACATATATAATCAAAGCCATTCAGGAGATTGAGGCAGGAGGATCATGAGTACAAGGCCAGAGGTAGCCTGTGCAATTTAGGGAGACTCTGTCTGTCTTAAAATAAAAATTAAAAATAGGAGCTAGAATGCAGCTCAGTGGTAGTGCACTTGTCCAGGATGTACAAGGCTTTACATTGAACCCCCTGTTACAAGAAGGAAGGAAGGAAGGAAGGAAGGAAGGCAAGCAGGCAGGCAGGCAGGCAAACAGCTATCGTGGGGCATGCCTGTTTTCCAAGCAACTTGAGCAGTGGAGATAGAAAGATCTTGTTTGAGGCCAGAAGCAGCCTGTATAACTTAAAGAGA